>JASANB010004937.1:0-21487 GCA_030248155.1 Sabatieria punctata | reverse complement strand
AATCATCTGATGTGCAGGCATTAATCGACCACGCGGTGAACACTTACCACGCTGACCACGCACAAACTTTTGCTGTGTTTGAGAGTGGAGCGAAAACATAAAAACGCGCTGTTTTTTTCGAGTTTTTATCATGTGCCAAAGTGGGCGAATAGGAAATAGGACATGAAATCGTACTATGTGTAATATTGTTATGTAAACATACTGAAGCTTTTCTCCTCTACTTTCATCGGTCGCTGCAATCTATCTCTGCCAAACCATTGAAATTCAACGATTCAAGAAATCTACATAGGAAGGCTCAATATTTCTACAAAAGGAATTGGAAAGTTACGATTACAAAATAGGTTTCAAATACGCTCTGAACACAGTTTTTAAATAATATTTAGTTTCCTGTAAATCTTCCATTGTTTCTTACTGCCATTATGCCAACGTTTCATCTACAATGGTATCTATGACGTTCTGTGGGTTGCTGAACGTTTATAACTAAATAGCAACGAGTCTTTCAAAGCGTTGTGCCAAATTCACTCACCTTTACTGCGAAGTAATTAATGTGAGGAAGCGTTTTGATTTTTCGAGCTCACATGCTTTCAAGTTTATCAACTTTCACTTCTAACTAGTAAACCATAGCATACTTAACAGATGACCGATTGATTTGGAATAAACTGATTTGTTCAGATGAAAACACCATTTAACAGAACTATTATTCAAAGTGCAACTTATTTGACAGCTCACAGTGTGAGTCTCACACTCTGTTTCATTCATTACACATTCATTGTAGATGAAACGTTAGCAGAATGGCAGTAAGAATACTGCCATTCTGCTAACGTTTCATCTACAATGATATCTATGACGTTCTGTAGGATGCAGAACGTTTATAACTAAATAGCAACGAGTCTTTCAAAGCGTTGGTTGTGCCAAATTCACTCACCTTTACTGGAAAGTAATTAATGTGAGCAAACGTTTTGACTTATCGAGCTTAGATGCTTTCAAGTTTATCAACTGTTCACTTCTAACTAGTAAACCATAGCATACTTAACAGATGACTGTTTGATTTAGAATAATCTGATTTGTTCAGATGAAAACACCATTTAACAGAACTATTATTCAAAGTGCAACTTATTTGATGTGTGGGTCCAGTTTTCTTGTTCAAATTTCACACATTTTTTGTGTCTACAGTTCTGGAGAACTTCGTATCATGATCAAAATTAGCAACTATTTCGACCAACAACAATTATTCACAATACCTTGGCATCATTGATTTAAAAGTCCACCTTATGATAGTGATGTAAAAAATTAATTTAACTGTAATTGAAATTCGCATAATTGACCCGTTTTTAATTTCAATTCAATTAATTTAATTTAATTGAAATTCAAAAGTTGGGCCATAATTTAATTGTAATTTAATTGAAATTCAAAAGTTGGGCCATAATTTAATTGTAATTTAATTGAAATTCGCCTGGAATTTCAATTATATTTTCAATTATTTCCTCTGGTGAATGTAAGGAAATGTGTAAGTATTAGAGGCGCTAAGGACTTCAAATATAAGTCAATTTAGGGTTTGTCACCTCTTTATACTGACCTCACTATGTTTTGTAATATTTTATGATCCGCGTTTTATTTTGTAGTTCATAAAAGCCAAAACAGTGATTTTTGTATGTATGGTGGGTTGACTGACACCCCCTGTTTGGCAAAGGTACTGAAGGAAATGTGGGGGTCTTTACTAGTGGTTCTCGCACACAACACAACGCACACACTCACACAACCACTCGATAACTCGATAATACAAACACACACAAACTATCAAACTCTTCATCACTCCCCCTCACGGATGTCGACTGGCCACCTCTGTGCCTGACAGCCGTGGAAACGAAATTGAATCTGTAGCTGCCTTTTCCAAATCTTCATCACCACTCAAAATTTCTCTTGCTCGGCCATCTTGCTTGCCCCTTCTCTTTCTTGCTACTCTTCTTCCTTTAATCGCTTTTGCAAACACCTGACTTCTTGTCATCGGTGAAATTGGCATAGAACGCTTCTCTGGCATACTCAAACAAATCTTTCTCTTCCGCCTCAAACGAATCTTTCTCCTCTGCCTCCTTCTTCTTCTCATTCTCACTCCTCTTCTCTTCTTGTTCATTCTTCTCATCCTCTTACTTCCCATTATTCTCTCACTTCGCAGCACCTTCCTTCGCATCAACATCATCTTTCTCCTTCTTTCCCAAAACATCTCTCTTCTTCCTTTCTCATCTTCTTTCTCTTCCTTTTTCTCTTCCTCTTCCTCTTTCTTCCTTCTCCTTATCCTCTTTCTTCTCTTTCCTTTCTCTTGGACGTCCTGACGGGTACCCACAAACATAGCCGAATCTGTAGTGTCGGCAGAGGTCACATCGTCGGGTTCTTCCGCGTGTGCCAAAAGAAATGCGCATTGAGGTGCTTTGTGCACGATACCAACAGAAACAGAATGAAGATGGCTTTCCGCCAAACAAAGAACAGCTGGAGCTCCATCAACTAACCGCGCGTCATCCTTTACTTCTTTCTTCACTTCTTTCTTCTCATCAACTCTCTTTACTATGACTTGATCATCCTTGGGAGCGCCTGTGCACGAAAAAACTGCTTTAGTTGAACGAGAATGCCCACTGAATGGAGGATCGACCATTAACCCACTGAAGGGAGTGTCTAACGAGCCGATTTGGACACCCGAAGTGCCAGAACACGAAGCCAACAAAGCCGCTTCTTCCTTCATAGGAGCTGCTAGGGGTCGAGACAGGTACTGAGCGAGCAGACGATCAGTGCGCTGTTGTGCGATTTGCCACTCCCGATCATGCCGCTGTTGTTCGATCTGCCATCGTTGTTGTTCGATCCACCATTGCTGTTGCTGCTCGATATCACGCTGTAGTTGCTCTTGCAGAAGTCGGATGCGATCATGAAAAGTAGATGATGACATGTGAGTATCAGATGGGGGCTACGTCTGCGCCTGATGATCACGGAACGAGGGACTGGAGCTCGAGACTGGAAACGAGAGTAACTTGAAGCGAGACTCGTAGTAGAACTTGTACGCTGTAGTGGAACTTGATTCAAGGTGGCTCCCGGGTCTCTTTGGCACCAATGAAGGGAATGTGGAGGCTTTACTAGTAGAGTCGTACACAACACAACACAACGCACACACTCAAACGCACACACTCACACAACCACTCGATAACTCGATAATACAAACACACACAAACTGTCAAACTCTTCAGTACCTAGGAAGTGATGTTGCTCAAAAATGCTGGAAACCTTTAGATTATGCATTGATATACCACTGTCACTGTCTTTTAGCAGCAAAATTACAATAAATTTTCAAAAAATTGAAAAAATAATTGAAAAAATTGCATAATTGAAATTTTCTGAGGTTTCATAATTTAATTGAAAATATAATTGTAATTGAAAATAATGGAAAACTATTTCAATTAATTTAATTTAATTTAATTGAAATTAAAAATTGAGCCCATAATTTATTTGTAATTGAATTGAAATTCAAATTCCATAATTTTACATCACTACCTTATGACTAGTAAAATGGTAGTAATATAGTAGTAAAATTAGTAGAATTATTAGTAAAACAAAAATTAGTAAAATTGGAGCAGCCTGGTAGTAAAATAAAAATAAAAATTAAATTGACAGGCTTCATTTTAGTAAATTTAATAGTAAAATAAAAATCCACTAGTAAAATAACAGTAGTTATTGATCGCGTCACCAATCACAATAGTTGGTTAGTTTAAGACGAAAATTTTGAAATTATTTAGGCTGTGGTGTATGCGATCAGCTCCATATTTGGTACCGGTAGCATATTATGCAGTATAGATAAAAATGCTCCATCGAGTTTTCTCCCTTTCACTCAAAGGTTCGTCATGTTCATCGATTTGGCTCAAAATTTCAGCAAAAATCAAAAATCTAACAAAACGACTGGCTACAGATTTTGCAAGTTCGGCGACAAAATTCTAAGTCTTGCTGGTTTTATGACCCGAAAACTATGACTAAAGCTGGTACGAAAAATCTAATTTATTGGATATTTCAAAGAATATGGCTTTAATGCTTGCAGCGATGTTTTGTGTTGCCATTGACCATAACATACTGAGTGGGAACCCCTATAGCTCAAAGGGCACTAAAATTGAGCAATTTAAAATAATGATCGAAAATCCCATTGTTACTAATTTTGCACCTTCCTAGGGCGGCTGAAAATCATGCCCGACTACATTACTGCAGCACAAATCAGATTTTACACAATATTAACTGAAACCCTTTCACAGAATGTGAAAAATAGGTAAATGGCAAAGGCGCGACGGGACGCGGTAGGATTTCGCTTTGGTTTCTGCACTCCGATCCACGTAACAGATCGTAAAGACCTTACCGCCGAAGAACGAGAATGTGACTACAGACTTAAACAGTAGTTAGCTAATGTAGAAAAGGTATCGTGTGAAACTCAATGGTCATTAAATTTATTGAAGATTAAAATAAATGCCAACTTCCTATATTATCATCATAAGGTAAATACCAAGTGTGGTTAATTTCTACAGAGTGCAGTACACCTCATAAGTACTGTCTCAGAGTTCACTGTATATACGGCAAGTGTCACTGTTATGCAACTGGGAAGCAGAAAGAAAACCGTTGTAGAAATCTGCGTGATTGCTGAATATTGGTCTCATCAAGTACAATTATATCAATCAATAACTTATAAAATCCACATGTACAACAGAACAAGGTGTAATTCGCCAATAACGCTACATGCCAATGCGAAGAAAATTACGTGGCTTGTGTGCACGATAGGCAATATACTACCCAATGCTCCACAAAGAACTCACTAATCTATTTGCTCAGTCAGATATCCCCCGGCTCTCAGCTCAGACAGGGAGTCCGAGTTTTGATTGTTGATTTAAGGATTGACCAAGTCTCAAGCGATCCCAGCTCCTAGTTGCTTTGCAAGCTAAGAGAAACAAATTCACTGACTTGTACCGATTGACCTAGACAAAGAGCAAATGAAAGATAGGCTATAAAATTTAAAATTTGAAGGAGTTTACCAAAATTCCTGGATGGGTTTGCTGTACCTGCTCCCAAGTCGGTCAGAAAGAGCAGAGTGCTCCTATAAAGCATAACCTGTATTCATTGAGAATAGTACTGATGGAAAATGATTTTATGTACCTGCAATTTAGGTGAGTTTGAAGGCCGTCCGTCACCACCAGCCTCTTCCTCCAACCGTTCTGACTTGTATCCGTCGAATATCCAAATACTGAAGCCCTGTTGCCACTAATCGAGCTTCATACGTAAGTGCACTGAATCCAGGAATTCTGGAGGTAAAGAATCTTTGAACTGATTCAACAGTTTGAACATCTTTTACCAAATATGGGGACCAAACTTGCGTGGTGTACTCTAATTTTGGACGCACATAAGTTTTGAACATCTTGATAAGAAAATCGGGGTCTTTAGTCACAAAAGAAGACAAAATCAACAACAACAACAACAACAACAACAACAACAACAAAATCAAATTGGCCACTGTACGTGCTTTTTTGGCAATAACGTTACAATGGGTGGAAAATTTTAAATCTGGAGTAACAAAAACTCCCAGATCGCGTCCACAATTGATAGATGATGCTGCCACTGTAGTTTGCTGCAACTGTAGTGGTTACACAATTCCATGTGTGACTGATTGATAGATGATGCTGCCACTGTAGTTTGCTGCCACTGTAGTGGTTACACAATTCCATGGGTGACTGATTGATAGATGATGCTGCCACTGTAGTTTGCTGCAACTGTAGTGGTTACACAATTCCGTGTGTGACTGATTGAAAGATGATGCTGCAACTGTAGTGGTTACACAATTCCATGTGTGACTGATTGAAAGATGATGCTGCCACTGTAGTGGTTACACAATTCCATGAGTGACTGATTGAAAGAAGATGCTGCAACTGTAGTGGTTACACAATTCCGTGTGTGACTGATTGAAAGATGATGCTGCAACTGTAGTGGTTACACAATTCCGTGTGTGACTGATTGAAGGATGATGCTGCCACTGTAGTGGTTACACAATTCCATGTGTGACTGATTGAAGGATGATGCTGCCACTGTAGTGGTTGCACAATTCCATGTGTGACTGATTGAAGGATGATGCTGCCACTGTAGTGGTTACACAATTCCATGTGTGACTGATTGAAGGATGATGCTGCCACTGTAGTGGTTACACAATTCCATGTGTGACTGATTGAAGGATGATGCTGCCACTGTAGTGGTTACACAATTCCATGTGTGACTGATTGAAGGATGATGCTGCCACTGTAGTGGTTACACAATTCCATGTGTGACTGATTGAAGAATGATGCTGCAACTGTAGTGGTTACACAATTTCATGTGTGACTGATTGAAGGATGATGCTGCCACTGTAGTGGTTACACAATTCCATGTGTGACTGATTGAAGAATGATGCTGCCACTGTAGTGGTTACACAATTCCATGTGTGACTGATTGAAGGATGATGCTGCCACTGTAGTGGTTACACAATTCCATGTGTGACTGATTGAAGGATGATGCTGCCACTGTAGTGGTTACACAATTCCATGTGTGACTGATTGAAGGATGATGCTGCCACTGTAGTGGTTACACAATTCCATGTGTGACTGATTGAAGGAAGATGCTGCCACTGTAGTGGTTACACAATTCCATGTGTGACTGATTGAAGAATGATGCTGCCACTGTAGTGGTTACACAATTCCATGTGTGACTGATTGAAGGAAGATGCTGTAACTGTAGTGGTTACACAATTCCATGTGTGACTGATTGAAGGAAGATGCTGCCACTGTAGTGGTTACACAATTCCATGTGTGACTGATTGAAGAATGATGCTGCCACTGTAGTGGTTACACAATTCCATGTGTGACTGATTGAAGGATGATGCTGCCACTGTAGTGGTTACACAATTCCATGTGTGACTGATTGAAGGAAGATGCTGCCACTGTAGTGGTTACACAATTCCATGTGTGACTGATTGAAGAATGATGCTGCCACTGTAGTGGTTACACAATTCCATGTGTGACTGATTGAAGGAAGATGCTGTAACTGTAGTGGTTACACAATTCCATGTGTGACTGATTGAAGGAAGATGCTGCCACTGTAGTGGTTACACAATTCCATGTGTGACTGATTGAAGAATGATGCTGCCACTGTAGTGGTTACACAATTCCATGTGTGACTGATTGAAGGAAGATGCTGTAACTGTAGTGGTTACACAATTCCATGTGTGACTGATTGAAGGATGATGCTGCCACTGTAGTGGTTACACAATTCCATGTGTGACTGATTGAAGAATGATGCTGCTACTGTAGTGGTTACACAATTCCATGTGTGACTGATTGAAGAATGATGCTGCTACTGTAGTGGTTACACAATTCCATGTGTGACTGATTGAAGGATGATGCTGCAACTGTAGTGGTTACACAATTCCATGTGTGACTGATTGAAGGATGATGCTGCAACTGTAGTGGTTACACAATTCCATGTGTGACTGATTGAAGGATGATGCTGCAACTGTAGTGGTTACACAATTCCATGTGTGACTGATTGAAGGAAGATGCTGCAACTGTAGTGGTTACACAATTCCATGTGTGACTGATTGAAGGAAGATGCTGCAACTGTAGTGGTTACACAATTCCATGTGTGACTGATTGAAGAATGATGCTGCTACTGTAGTGGTTACACAATTCCATGTGTGACTGATTGAAGGATGATGCTGCAACTGTAGTGGTTACACAATTCCATGTGTGACTGATTGAAGGATGATGCTGCAACTGTAGTGGTTACACAATTCCATGTGTGACTGATTGAAGGATGATGCTGCAACTGTAGTGGTTACACAATTCCATGTGTGACTGATTGAAGGAAGATGCTGCAACTGTAGTGGTTACACAATTCCATGTGTGACTGATTGAAGGAAGATGCTGCAACTGTAGTGGTTACACAATTCCATGTGTGACTGATTGAAGAATGATGCTGCTACTGTAGTGGTTACACAATTCCATGTGTGACTGATTGAAGGAAGATGCTGCAACTGTAGTGGTTACACAATTCCATGTGTGACTGATTGAAGGAAGATGCTGTAACGATGCTGTAACTGTAGTGGTTACACAATTCCATGTGTGACTGATTGAAGGATGATGCTGCAACTGTAGTGGTTACACAATTCCATGTGTGACTGATTGAAGGAAGATGCTGCAACTGTAGTGGTTACACAATTCCATGTGTGACTGATTGAAGAATGATGCTGCTACTGTAGTGGTTACACAATTCCATGTGTGACTGATTGAAGGAAGATGCTGCAACTGTAGTGGTTACACAATTCCATGTGTGACTGATTGAAGGAAGATGCTGTAACGATGCTGTAACTGTAGTGGTTACACAATTCCATGTGTGACTGATTGAAGGAAGATCGTCTGCCAGTGTAATAGGCCTCTATAGGCAGGCGGGGTAGATGGCGATTGAGATAAACTTTTTGGGCGCTGCAATTCTGCCCCGACCAACCGATGCAATGTGTGTCTGTGGCCAGGCGGTCAGTCACTCGTGTGTGTACATATGTGTGTACGTACGTACGGCCAACGAACGGCGCCTCTTTTCTCTATTAGAAAAACCCGTCTATCAGCGGCTATCTTTCCTCATGCGCGTCTGCATATTTGCATTCCAGGAGCCAAAACTGCAACACTTTTCCTATCGGCGCCTAAGCCGTTCCCTGACGGTGTAGACACTGCTGCTCACTCACTCTCGTAGCACTCGACCACCGGTGTCCAAGACTCGCCCGACCCCGTTTGTTACTACTCGGACGCCGACAGGCAAGACTCGACCAGTGGGCTGGACTCAACCGCCTGTGCATAGGACTCGACCAACACCCTCTGCTAGAACTGCGTTACCAGCAGGCAGGAGGGCTTCGTCACAGCCCAGAACTCGGCCACCACCCGGTAAAACCCGGTGGCCACTGCGCAGAACGCGCCCAACACATGTATGTATTGAAAATTGTTTGCGTGCAACCTCTCTGAAACGTTGTTTTTGTGTGCACTGACTAGACTGAGTGCTGAAGGAAGTTTATTGGAAACACCCAAACTGTTTGTACCGTCCATACACAATTTACTACTCGAAACTGTTACACCATTGTGTAAGGACTGTATTGTCGCTGTTTCAGACTCTGCCAGACACAGAACGCGACCGACAGCGCCGCAGACTCGTTCATCCTTGACCACCATTCTGAGGCGGACTACACCGGTTACGCCTATACCGATTTACGTATGTATTAAAGTTGTTTATACACGCACAGTTTTTTTGTGAAACTTCGGACTTGTATGCACGGCATTGTGGGGTTGTTGGTGTTTCAGCCGCATACACCTGGCAGAACGCGACCACCAACTCGCGGAACCCAACTGCCCATGACATCGATTCGAACTCACCATTATCGCAGAACGCGTCCAGTACAGCGGAGAACGCGACCGTCGACTGTCCAGCCAAACTACACTAGCTACTACGCCAATACCGATCTATGTACATATTTCTAGTTGTTTGCACATAATGTTTAAAACTATTGACTCTTCTTGTTTTGCACCGCACTGTGTGTTTGTGATGTTTCAGATCCGATCTACGCAGAGAATGGGCAGGACTCAGACGCCTGCCAAAACTGAAAACTTCATTCAACCCGCTGCAGTCGAAACGGTAAAGCTTCCACTGCGATTATATGCATGATGCTCGCTTTTTACATCTGTTCTTGTCCGGTTGTGAACGCATGAAGTTTTTGTTTTGTATGTACTACTTATAGTATATCTATGAACTATACAGCATGCATTTCAAAACTATACTGTGATGCCCGATTTCAGAATGTTGGAGCGAACAACTGCAGTACTAAAAAACTGAAAAAATCGGACTCGTTGTTTGGTAATATTTAAAATGTTTAACAAAACTTCAATAAAATATACTCACTATTAGATTCGACCTCTGCTGTTCTGGGCAGTCTGTCCACTTTGACTGGTGGTGCGCTGCTGTTCGTCGGTCTCATCATCTACATACGCTGCAGATGCCACACACCACGCACCAGAACTTGCGCGCGACACTTTTTTTCTACTCCGTGGGTGGAACTCGCCGAGTTTCTGAGTGGGCTGACATTTTTTCAGTACGATGTAAGTACAATTAGGGGAAATTATATATGTGGTTTGTAGTCGAGAGAGAAAGTTTAGAATTTATAACAAAACGTGCAAAACCCAGTAATAATTTAGAATTTTGACAAATATTTGAATGACTGTAATTTGACTGCAAAATGAAGTTTGTGTAACCAATCTTTTTCAGTCAAACAATACTACTTTCACACCGATAACCGCCCGCCGTGCGCCCAGACGCGCGTTGCATCTCACCTCACCGGTCTCTACAACCGAAGAAACGTTACCCCCCTGCCCTCAGTGCGTTCTATTAGTTTATAACGGTACATGCTATAAACGATGTTTTTCAGCGTGGTAATCGAAATGGAACCTCTGTAGGCAGCGGTTTTTGTTGTTGTGTTTTTGTTATTGTTTAGTTGTTGGATATTTTTGTCAGTTCGATATTGCTTGGAAAAAAGAGCTCGGCTATAAAACATTTTCTTCAACACAAAAAATTATACACCTTCTTTACAAATCCGTGGCATTCCCCCAAAAAACCTGTACAAACAATGTGTTCAAACCTCGGTCTCAGTCCTCGGCCTGGGACAGAACCGTCCCCAGTTCCTCTACAAGTCCGCTGCACCGGCCCAAGTGAGAACACTTGACCGGCCTTCCATTGTCCAGTCGTTAGTGCAAGGCGTCGGCCGAACGCACCACTTTGTCGGTCAGGGCCAGTACCGATAGGTGGCCAATGTCGAAGTCGCCCCTGTATAAGAGGTCGTGAAACAAGGCGCGACGGCTCATGACCGACTGCAGGAATTCATCGACCGCTGCTTCCAGCTCACCACCCCCGAACCGTTGCTCCGGCCAACAACCGGGTCGCAGGCAGACGAACAGATAATGCCCGCCGAAATAGTCAAAGCGGTACCGGATCAAGCCGTGGTCAGCCAGCTGTCTCAATACGTTTTCTCGACTCACTAGTGGTATCCGCTCGAAATACTCATCAGCTGAAAGTACAGCAGGGTTATACAAGGTTCGTACATACAGGTCAGGGAAGTGAGTTAAAAGTCAGGGAATTTGAAAATGGACAGGGAAGTCTGGGAAAAGTTAGGGAAAGTTAGGAATCGCTGTACGAAAAGTACGCACGTACCAAACCGTACAAGCATAGAAAAGTGTTCTTTCTAAGTGTATTTTTTTATTACTAAATTTTGCAAAATTTTCCCGCCCCGGTCCAACCAAACCTCTTCAAACGACTACGAATTTTGCAAAATTTTCTCCCCCTGCACAACCAGGCCTCCTCTTATTACTTTTGTCACGTTGCTTGTGAAAAAGTCAGAGAATTTTTCTATCTTGGTCAAGGAAAGTCAGGGAATTTGGAAAGCGATGATCTGTACCCTACAGAGCGAGAATGAGTTGTCTTGGACTAATCTTTACGGAAATAATAAAAAAGTACCGCTGATTTTATCATGCAATGAACACCAGTCTACGCTGAATAGAGTGGCGTTGATATCTTTTGCCAGGACAATGGCCTTGCGACACGTGAAACGAAAGTGATAGAACTTCTGGAGGGTTGTTGCTCGCCGAAAGCATGGCTTGCGACTGAAACACTAGCTCGGTACTACTATCGCTACAATTACCTGCGTATTGTGAGTAACAACGGAATGTACACTAACACCACGCACACGATATGCACCTGGTTTTAATGGGCGCGTATGTTTCTAGTTCTAACACAAAATTTCGGTGCTTATTTAGAATCTCAGGCTGTGATTTGAATAGACTGATAATAACTATCTATTTTCTGAAACTCATGCCATTAATTCCGATTTTCGGATCTTAATCCATTTTACATCATGTCTCCGGAAAGCTTTCCAGGGGGGCCATATTTGGGAGACTTAGAACCAGTGTTGTTCCCAGTAAATTTACTGAGTAAAAGTTACTCGGTACTTAGTTATTTTGAATTAAAGTAAGTACTTTTACTTACCGGTAAAAATTTTTCTTAATTTTACTTACTGAATACCGAGTTACAATTTTGAATTACTCAATTAGAAAAAAAATCGGTAAACTCGGTACTCGGTAATTTACTGAGTTGTTTACTGAGTAAAACCTTCTGCAATAGGTAGCTGGCCGCACCTGTGCAAAAATATACGGTTTTTCTTTCGCTAATCGATCTGCTAACGACGAAAATACACCAATTTTTTGCAATTTTCACGGTTTCTTGCATAACCTAAGCTTTGAAAGCGCAGTAGAATTGCTATAATGAGGCGCGAAGACTATAGAAGTAGAAGCTCTATCTACTACTATTAGCTATATTTTGATTGCCCTTTTTGTTGCATCAGTCTGATGAACTGTGAGGAAAAGGGCTAAAATTAGAACAGATCTTCACTTTCCAATTTGGCCGGACTTTGCAATTAAAGGCACATCCTCTAGTCACCATGTATAGTGTGCATATTTTAAGGCTTTCCATGCATGCTAATTAGCACAATAAATAATGTGAAATAACACAAAACACGATTAAAATTCCGAAAAATCGAGCTATATTATCTTAAACTCATCAATCGGCACTGAAAAAGGATTCTAGTAGCTAAAAGCCATATCAGGTAAACATTTTCAGATAAATTGTAGATTTCTGAATTTTGAAGGTTTTACCGAGTTTACTGAATTGTTTACTGAGTACTTACCGGGTTTTCTTTGAAAAACCCAGTACTTACTCGTACTTACTGAATTTAAAAAAATCTGGATTTACTTACTGAATACTTACCGAGTTTTAGAAATTTGAGCTAGGCACATCACTGCTTAGAACAAGGTGTGATTCAAAACCTACGTACCATGATCACCGTCGCGGCGCTTCTCTTTGCTCTAAAATGATCATAAAGAGCTGGGAGAACCTCAAAATAACCCAAATTGTCCGTAATTGCTGATCCTCTATTCACGAAAACTGTACACATCGGCTCGCGAGAGAGATACAAATCTGAGTTTGCAAAAATAGTTCAAGGTCGCACCATCAATCATTTGTTCAAAGCGAATCACTGCTTGCTATAGATTAAGTATACAATTTCTATTCATTTGTACAAAGAATATTAGAGTTAGTATATGGTTCCAGTTTGGTCGTTACGTTTGACAACCACCCGTTTCGGGGCACTACGGCTGTTTCAGAACGCTGCTTCAGTAGCGGTAGCGATTACAGAAGACCATACATACACACTCGCCGGTTGTTTAACAAAAGGTATGTATGTTCTAGTGCTGTAGAGTAAAACGTTTAACACTCCAATGGGACCCCCTGTCCGATCTGCATCTAAATTAGATGAGTTTGTTTGCATCCTGGAACAGAGACGACATCAGGGCCGACCACTGTAGTTGTGTGTATGTATACCTTTTTTACGAAACCAAAAATCTTGGTACAAACAAACAAAAAATCAACAACAACACAACTTCACACCAGGTCCTCACGAAACATGATCAAAAACTGAAATATTTTAGATATGGTACGTATCCAAAGTGCAGTATGTACATAGCTAACTGATCGATGACGCATCGTATACACCTCGATACTGTTATTTTACTAGTGGATTTCTATTTTACTATTTACTAAATTTACCAAAAATTCAGCTCTTCAATTTAATTTTAATTTTTGTTTTACTACTAAGCAGCTCTGATTTTACTAATTTTTGTTTTTACTAATATTTTTACTAATTATACTACAATTTTACTACGATTTTAGGGGGCGTGCAAAAATTACGTAATGGTGTTTTTGCCCATTTTCGGACCCCCCCTCCCCCCCTGATAATCGCCCGTAATAATTTCCTGACCCCCCTCCCCTAATTACGTAATAATTTGGCTACCCCCCCCCGAAATTTCAATTTTTTTGAAGAGTTAGAGCCGAAATTTTTGCGTTCAATTCTATGTAAAATGACGTTTTTATTAAAATAACATCTGTAGCTGTCTGTATACAGTAACAAATAATAATTTTCTTAGTTTTCTTTATTGATGAGCTACAACTACGTACATGTACGTATAGTCTCCGTTTTACATAGAAGCCATCATTGGGAGGGGGGCTTTTTGTTAAAGATGAAACCAAAGTGCTTTATCATGGATTTTAGGGCTGCTGCCATATCACTGGACTGATAATCGATAGTCATAAACCTTGAGTTCGTGCGAGACCTGATAAGTCAGGGAATTTGGTGTCCAGTCAGGGAAACATTTGATAGCAGTAGAATCATCTCACTCCCAAAGGCCCTGTCAGAGCTTTACACACCACCCTTTTGAAAATGGGACTTCTGACTTTCCATGACTACTACAACTTGAAATTTTACCCTCAAAATACCGTTTAAATGCGTTTTTCAGAGTTTTTAAAAACTTCTCACCCTTGTTAGAATGTTCTCACTCTGATTGGGCAGGGAAATCTTTGACTTTGGTCAGGGAATTTTGCTCGAAAAAGCCGCACCAACCTTGTAAAAGATCGAGTCCATAACTGTTATACACTTATAAACTCTTAATTAGATGTCAAAGGTCATTGTTGCCGTTTAGCATCTTAAAAATTGAAAGCAGTGACTGAAACGGTAATTATCTTCTCTAATCTAAACGTTGATATAAGTGAAATTGAGAAAATGTAAGCCCAATGGCTTCAAATCGAGACTACATGTACATGTACTGTACGTCAAAACAATTAAATTTATGGCCACTTCAGTGATTTCTACACTTTAAAAAAATTACGTAATAAAGTCGCCAACCCCCCCTCCCCCCACCGTAATCATTAGTAATCATTTGGCGAACCCCCCCTCCCCCCTCATGCGATTACGTAATTTTTGCACGCCCCCTTAGTAGTCATTAGGGGCAATTTTGCATCAATGTCGCCATGATCTTATAAATAATTGATGTTGGTGCTAATTAGTTGCTAAATTTGATCACGATACCAAGTTCTCAAGAAATTTATAGCCGAAAATGTGTGAAATTCGACTCACAAATGTGCGCCCACACATCTTTTATTCCAAAATTAATCAAGAATTTGGCTGGTATTCACCAAAAACTAGTAAAATAGTAGTAAAATTTCCATTTTACTATTGACGGTCTTTGGTAATTTAATTTTATTTTTACTTTACTATTGGCTCTTAATTTTACTTTTTACTATTATTTCACTACTAGTAAAATACCACTAGTAATACTAATTTTTGTTTTACTATACTATAGTAAAATAGCAGTACACCTCGAACGATAGCCTGCGTCTGGCGGCCGTGTGAGCTCTGTACTGAGTAGTAGCTTCCTGTAAAACAAATCGCTAGAAATTTGCATTGACATCAGCAGTAATCAGAGGAGTGGAGAGAATTTGACTCACCCGTCTGCAGCTGCGGGTGGAGAGGGCGCGACCTTTCAGACGACGACAAACGACGACGACAAACATAAACGACCGTGCCGGAAAACGTTAACAGAACCGGCATCCCGTTGAACCGCCCGCTACCCCTTGGATAAACGATGACCCTACAAAATTGAGTTGTATTCTTTGATAAGCTACAGCTGCTCCTCTAAGACCGTGCGCTGCAAGTAGGCGGCAGTAGTGATTGGCGTGGGGGACACCGAGCCATTCGTACGACCCCTTTTGGCATTTTGCTTGGGACCATCACGACGTGCGATTGCCACGAACGAACGGGGCCAGACTGACGTGAGGAGAGACAACCGAAGTAGGGCTGTTGGAGGCACTTTCACTCAGGGCTCCGATACCTGCGGCCACATCGTTGAGCGCTTGAGCAACACAAACGAATTATTGAGCGCTTGAGTGTGGGAGCCGATCTCTTCTGCATTGCCCGACTGTGACTCAACACGGAATGAATGCCAATCAAAGCGGCCCCTGTTTCGCCAGACATGATATCATATATTTTGCTAATCTACGAATCAGACTCCGTCACCATAGTTTCTCAACTCACTACCGTACATCCTAGCATTCTCTTTCAGTTATTCACTTTGCTCTTGTCTTGACTCTCTGCCAGAGTGCATCGCGTGTCTGGACTAGCAGAGATGAAGTCTTCCTGTGGGGAAACCCTTTGTCCTCGGCTTTGTCTTTAGCAGTAAGGGAAATGGAGAACCAGCCGACGATAAGGTTGTACCCGTTTTCATAATAATTGTCAAGAAGACAAGCGTTCTGGCTTCAATCGTTTGAGGGCTGTTTACGCTATTTCTTCTGACTGCCGCAACTGATTATTATTCCAAAATAGTTCGAATGAAAGTACAACTTTACGGAGAAAAATCGAGCCCTGCAGACTTGTCAACACAAACGAAACACACTCAATTAACTTTAACTGGCTACTTAGTTAACTGGCCACTAAACTTTTTTATACTACCCAATTGAATTCGGCCAGTTTACAGTGCCAATTTTCGGGCAGAGTAGCAAGCAATATGAGATACAGCAGTACAATATATTTTTACCTTTTTCTTTTTTATTCATATACCCCGCTTGTACATACAGAGTTACGAATAATTGAACGCTATAAATACCATCGACAGAGATCCTCCGCATAAACACATTCCACGAAGACTCAATACAACGGCGCTTGAAGTTCAGCGTAACACCGTACCGCATTTGAGTTAATACACAAATAAACATATCTCGAATGCTATACAATGTATTGCAGAATGAATCGACAGCCGGCAATGCAGAATAGGATAACTGTTACTAGTACTAGCAGTACAGGTTAATCATCACATCGATCATATACCACAAATTCAATTTTGTTCGACTTTTTTTAACAACCTACACAATTATCTCACTAGCAGGCCGTCGCCACTCTTCCTCACCAAAGTTAATTAAAGCAAGCAAATTATAATATCAGACACGGTATTTTGCCACTTTTTGCAGGTTAGCTGCCGGAACCGTTACTCTTTCGGAGCCTTGACGAAGGACGGAAGTAATGGACCTTGCTAATAAAATTATTAACTCTTTAACTTTGCACTTTCGATTTTTGAACATAACACCCCGAAACCATTCCTTCCAATCGGGCCTTAATAATTCACAGTTCTGACTTAAGAGTTCCAAGAATGCAATGTTACTACGTTCTGTTACAAGTTGATTTCCAATGCGAGTGATTAAAAGACCTTGACTGCAGAGAAGTGTATGATGGTCAATCTTGCTGAACAGCGATTCGATTTGTCGTTCAGTCAACTTGTCAATAAGCAATTGTTGTCCTGACCTTGGTATTTGCAGGGATCGTGAGCATCAAAGTTACGAAAGTTTATTGTTGACATAGTGCAATTCATGCCAGAGACCGGTTGTCCTGCATCAACGATCATCATTTTGAGCCATTCGTCCCACCTAACTAAGTTTCATTCATCCTACATAACATAACTAACCAACTTTCTCGAATAGCAACAGCCATACATGTAACAGGTCCGGGCCGACGGGGTGTTCTCCATCAGAAGGACCTTGAGGGGGTTTAGCACATAACGGATTTAAAATTTTAGAAAGCTTCTAAATGCCTTTATCACTTTTTCCAGTAAGGAGGCTAGAAATCGCTATTTCAAACTGTCAAATAGCGCTTTAGAGCTAAAAACAAGCAAAAAAATCTCAAACAAGAAAATCGATTTCTAAAAACATTTCTCTTAAATCTGAGCAGTGGAAGTTCGGTTTCCTAAGGCGGATTTTTAGGTGAAAATTAATTATTTCTAAGCCAGCTTGTTACCACTACTTGCTTTTTGGGTCGGGGTCCTACCTTCGCATCGGTACTGATACCGGTACCATATATGGTACCACTCTGTTCAGATTTCGTACCATATATGGTAGTGGTATAGCCATGGGTAGGCCCTGAACATGCGTTAAGTGCCTGACTGTTATTGTTATCTTGAAGTTGTTCCAGCTCTTATCCATACCAGGTTGGAGCAGAAATTTGTGTTCTGGGTTGTGGTTGCTACTGCGAGCCAAGCTTCAGTCTCAGTCTTGTGTTTCTGGACAGACAGAGCTACAAACGATAATGGTGTGGATTCAACGGAGCAACCAGGCCATGTGCAGACAGGCAACTTTGCTGACAGTGCGTGAATACATGTTTTAGGATTTGCATCTCGTAAGCATCTAAGACGAAACGATCTGCTCTGCTTCGCGCGCCCTGTACCTTTACTCAGATCAGAATTCTTCAGAATAAATGTGATCTGAACCAAATGAAATTTTTATTCTGTTTGGCCTACACAGGCTTGTATTATCAATTACATGAGATATACATCGCACGCTTACATAGTTGAGTCAGTGATCCGTCCATAAACACAGAAACTATGTACTAATCTACAGACTATGAACTAATGTTACATGTGTAATTGACTTATGTAAACAAATAAATATGTATCATTTAAATGTCATAGACCCATTATGTAGCATTACGGGCTTTTTATCTCTTTGCTAATTCTTTACTGCTTTACTGTTGGTTACTAAGTTTTAGTTGCTCATGTGGTTGAAATTTCATTTGGCTTCTACAGTATGGAGGAAAGGCTATATTCACAATGCACCTGTACATCGCAGAAGCAGTAACAACTCGCATTGGCCTCCATGTGTTACAAACTGGCCGTATCGGAACCGTGATTGCTCACCACTACGCCATATACATTCATATGGATCATATGAAGATTGAACTTGAACCAGCCTTTGACCGACTTGGGTTTTTGAAAGTTGTTTTTGAGCGCTCTTCCATTTTTTATCAAGTCTGAAATGTGTGCTGTGAAACCAGAGTAAAATGAATTTTAGCTGAGTTCTTCGTCTTCATACGAAAAGCTGCTATAATATCTGCGTTCTCTGTTTATGTTAACAAGTGCGTATTGTCAGTATTTCTTAATGCTTTCAATCCCAATGTTTTTTCAAGCACATGGAAAATTAGACAACATATTCTGCTCATTGAGCTTATCCAACTGTCAAACGGCGCCGAACTGAACGAATACTGACGCCTTATACTGCCAGACCTGTAAATATACAAGAGACCCCAAAACCATGAATAGTTACCTTAGAAATATCGAGTGAGTTGAGTGGCAGCGCTAGAGTTGGTTAGTGTACCAGGCACCCAAAAAGACCCTGTTCCCGATCACATGCTCTCCTGGTTTACTTCCACCCTAAATTTCTCAGCATTGTGTCACTTCGAGAAATTCTCGAGCTTAGGCATATTTTGTCTTCAACCCTAAAACGGGGTATATGGTAGGGGACCTCTGGTTTTTGTAATTATGAAAATAGGCAGTGCTGACTGTGTCAATTAGATCTGAGCCAGTTTGTCTGGGCTACTATATAGACTCAGATATGACCTTATGAATACCGTTGTCAAGTAAATTAGTTTAGTAATTTACTTACTTTTTAATTTACTTGCACCTCCACAAAATAATTTACTTACTTTTTAATTTACTTTGACCGATCTACCAAAAATTTAATTTGATTTTAATTTACTTTCAACTTCTAATTAAATTCTAATTTACTTTTCTATGCAAAAAATTGCCGAAAATACCACAAAATCACCAAATATCTGAGTATGGATTTCTAGTAAGCTGATGGCACTATGAATCTAGCTCCATCCTTTTGCTAAGCTTCATGTTTTTTGGTAAAATCAGTTGTGCAGAAATGCATTATAATTATTTTTTCTAGGAGCAAAGCAACAGATGTAAAGCTTTGGCTAACTCTGTAACTTATGGACAGACCTGGATTTGATGAAACAAAGGGGGTTTCATGCATCAGTGCATACATGTATCAGGGAGTCTGGGGGTCTGCCCCCACTCAACTTAGGCCAGACCCCCAGATGGGGACCTCAAAACGATTTTCCCGACCCCCCTCCAATTTTTCTGGCAAGTAATTTGTTGACCATATTTTTTGCGATTTTTTACAATTTCAGGCACAAAAATAGCCAAAATAGCCTGCAAAACAGCACTTTTTAGCTGTATTTCAGCCCAAATTAGAGATTTTTTACGATTTTTAGCCGAAAAATTACGATTTTTTTCGATTTTTGTGGTTTTTTTGTGCCCAACCCCTCCCAAAATTTGGGCTTAGATCCCACGGCCGGCGCCAGACCCTCAACCCCCTCCCCTTCGGCAGATGACCTGTGATGTACATATGTGATGGTTGCACGAAAACTGTAGCTTCACATTCTATACATAGTATAGGATTCCAATTAAGATTTCGGAGAAAATTGTGTTGAATGATCAGCTGCATTGCAGCCAGGTTTCCATTCTCAACAGTGAGAGCATATGTACATTCTGTGGTTACATAGACAGACAGAAAAGGCACAGAATCACACAAAAGTTACATGCGAGAGCCAAGACTACCACAGATCGAATAGTCAATGAAGCAAATTACAAGTAAATTAGAAGTAAATTGAAAGTAAATTTTTCAGGCGTTTCGATCTAATTTAATTTACTTTTTACTTGCTTCGCCATTTTCGTCAGAGATTTAATTTTGTTTTAATTTACTTGCCACTTAATTTACTCTTCGGGAGTAAATTTTTTTCGAATTTAATTTAATTTTAATTTTAATTTACTTGACAACGGTACTTATGAACTTGATGCCCAAGCACATCACACACAGTGTGATTAGAACATTCAGTTACTGCATTTGTTACAGATGAAGCAGTTGCTGACGTGATTCGCGTCAACAACCAGTTGATTCAAACAGAAGAAGCCGCTCCATCATGTTTACCTGATTTCTGAAGTCAACCGTCTGAACGCTAGTATAAATTGCCAACGAACGTAAAACTGCTTATCAACGAGAAGTTAGACTGGAAGGAAGCTCTGCTCAAAGTCAATATGTATATACATACCGGTATCATACTGCTTGATAAGAAAACCGGGTTAGTTGTTTGCCGCTAACTACGCTATCAATATAACTGATGTTTATTCCTTCTTAGTACAAACAAACGGAGTATAACAGTGCGGTACTTAACGCCGTTTATGGTACTCGCACCATATCGGTACCTAGGCTGGTGGCAACATATTGCATCTGCATCATATAAGATACCAAAAGTTCGGCCACTGTGGTAGTACCATATATGGTGCCGGTACTTTGTGTTGCCACCAGCTTAGGTACCGGTAGCACAAACGACATTTAGTGCGTGATGTATAAGCTATAGTCACTGAACTAATATAACTTCGATAAAAAAGTAGATATTTGAAACTCAACCTACATACGCCTTGAACTTAAAAAGCTGGAGGTCTGGCTGAGCCGGCTTCAGGTTGTTTGTAAAGCGAGACTGTAGCTTGCATCAAAGCACGAGAAAGAGAATATGGTAGTTATGCGATCTCTCATTGATTAGATATTTTGTCTGATCTGTTGCGGTGTGTTGGTTAGAGTAAGCTAAAACTAATAACTTGCGGTGCTGCATACTGGAGGTAGTGCGTTTCATAAGCTTCTGCACAAACGTCTT
>JASANB010004935.1:0-78232 GCA_030248155.1 Sabatieria punctata | reverse complement strand
AAAGTATTTGTGATACTGTATACTGTGCATTGTCTGGGAAGTAAACTTCTTCTTCTTCTTCTTCTTCTAGATATTAGTTCTTGAATGCACAAATTCTGTAGAGCTCGATTTCTCGCTAACGTTTGCGCGTTTTGGTCATTGTAAAGCAATGCTTCTGTCTGCATGCTTATATTGCACATACATACTGTACGTTCATTGCAGGTAGCTATGTACTATGCGCTTTGAGCCAGGAGATTGTCCCTAAGTGAACAGTCAAGCGTTGTCCGTGTAAAATACTGACTCAAGAAAGTGTATGTACGATTGTATTAAACAGTGCCAGTACTTACAGCAAGATGAAGAAGTTCCTTGGATTAACTAAAGTCTGTTCAAAAATCTTTGGCGCTGAGTACATCCGGCAGTGTCCCGAATTTATGCGTGGTGTGAACCCCACACATGTATATATCGATCTGTTCCTCTCATCAACGAGACTACTATACTATTCCCGAAATTTCCATATTGAGCTTTAGTTAGAAGCAAGAGGCCTGACAAAAAAATTGACTTTTTTGGCAAAGCGCCAATTTTCGTGCCGATACCAGATTCGCATTCCCCAACCTTCAGGCATCTCGAAAATACTACTATATATGGGTCTACGATCAACACTACCAAAGTTACACTCGATTTTCTAACGCCAACAAGCGGTCAAAATTTTGCTCTCCCATAGTTAAGCACAAAAATTCATTCAAGATCGAACACATGGGGGTTTTTTGCTTCCAACCAATTTCAGCTTCACGGTTCTATATTATTTCGGACATGCTGAATCCAGCGGTCACATTGGTTTTGCTCTGCCACTTTGATTTCTGCTAGAAATTTGACCTCGAAGTTAGGGTATCGACCTGAATTTCAGAAAGGCATAGCCCAACATATCTTGGATGGCCCTGGTCAAAACCGCATACATGTATGTATGGATCTGTTCCGCTCATCAACGAGATTACTATACTGTTCTCGAAATTTGCATATTTTACTTTGCTTAGAAGAAATAGGCTTGACAAAAAAATCGACTTTTTTGGCAAAGCGCCAAGTTTTATGCCGATACCAGATTCGCATTCACCAACCTTCAGGCATCTCGAAAATACTACCATATATGGGTCTACGATCAACCCTACCAAAGTTACACTCGATTTTCTAACGCCAACAAGCGGTCAAAATTTTGCTCTCCCATAGTTAAGCACAAAAATTCATTCAAGATCGAACACATGGGGGTTTTTTTTCTCCAACCAATTTCAGCTTCACGGTTCTACATTATTTCGGACATGCTGAATCCAGCGGTCACACTGGTTTTGCTCTACGACTTTGATTTTTGCTAGAAATTTGACCTCGAAGATAGGGTGTCCACCTGAATTTCAGAAAGTGTTGTTGTCATGTCGGCATTAGAAAATCGACTGTAACTCTGATAGAGTTGATCGTAGACCCATATATGGTAGTATTTTCGAGATGCCTGAAGGTTGTAGAATCCGAATTCGATTTTATTGTCAGGCCTCTTGCTTCTAACTAAAGCTCAATATGCAAATTTCGGGAACAGTATAGTAATCTCGTTGATGAGAGGAACAGATCCATATATACATGTATGGGGTTTTGACCAGGGCCACACAAGATACATTGGCCTATGCTTTTCTGAAATTCAGGTGTACACCCTAACTTCGAGGTCAAATTTCTAGCAAAAATCAAAGTCGTAGAGCAAAACCAATGTGACGGCTGGATTCAGCATGTCCGAAATAATGTAGAACCGTGAAGCTGAAATTGGTTGGAGAAAAAAAACCCCCATGTGTTCGATCTTGAATGAATTTTTGTGCTTAACTATGGGAGAGCAAAATTTTGACCGCTTGTTGGCGTTAGAAAATCGAGTGTAACTTTGGTAGTGTTGATCGTAGACCCATATATAGTAGTATTTTCGAGATGCCTGAAGGTTGGGGAATGCGAATCTGGTATCGGCACGAAAATTGGCGCTTTGCCAAAAAAGTCAATTTTTTTGTCAGGCCTCTTGCTTCTAACTAAAGCTCAATATGGAAATTTCGGGAATAGTATAGTAGTCTCGTTGATGAGAGGAACAGATCGATATATACATGTGTGGGGTTCACACCACGCATAAATTCGGGACACTGCCGGATGTACTCAGCGCCAAAGATTTTTGAACAGACTTTAGTTAAAAATGCGTTCTATAATACAGGGTGTCTCAAAAAAAATGATCACATTTCTTTTTACTGCCATTTCCGCAAATTTTGACCAAATAGGCTGAAATTTGGACCATAGGTGCCCAAATTCGGGCAATTTTATGTGTTAAAGTTTGGTGCACTAGGCTTCACTCATTCCCGAGAAATTTAAAAAAAAGTGAAATTTGTTAAATCAATAGTGAAAGCCGGTCACCGAAAAAATGATCACATTTCTTTTCACTGCGATTTCCGCAAATTTTGACCAAATAGGCTGAAATTTGGACCATATGTGCCCAAACTCGGGCAATTTTATGTGTTAAAATTTGGTGCACTAGGCTTGACCAATTCTCGAGAAATTTCAAAAAAAAGTGAAATTTGGTAATTTCAATACCAAAAGCCGGTCACCGAAAAAACGTTACATTACATTATCGCCTAAGCTCAAACGATAGCGTTGGAGTTCATGCGTCAACTTTTTACACACGAATTACCCTGAACTTCTGCGTTTACACTCCAAATTTCATCCAATTCCGTCAAAAATTAGAAAAGATACAGGAAAAGGAAATGTTTCCATTTTTCGGTGACCGACTTTCACAATTGAAATTACCAAATTTCACTTTTTTTGAAATTTCTCGGGATTGAGTCAAGCCTAGTGCACCAAACTTTAACACATAAAATTGCCCGACTTTTGGCACCTATGGTTCAAAGTTCAGCCTATTTGGTCAAAATTTACGGAAATGGCAGTAAAACGAAATGTGATCATTTTTTTTAGACACCCTGTACTTGTTCAACAACCCCAAAAATGGTTTCGACACTGCATTACTACAGTAAAATTGCTTTTGTATGTCTGGAATCCGTTAAATTGCTAATAATTCAGCTGATTTATTATTGCTAGCTATATGTGAAACGTAAATTAATATTCGTAACGAAAATTAATTTTCGTATTAGCTGTATTTAATTTTCGTATTCGTTTAATTTTCGTTTCAATATTTCCCTAATTTTCGCATTCGTATTCGATATGAAATTTGAAAATCCTCGATTTAATCTTCGTACTAGTACAAAAATTAATTTTCGTGCCCATCCCTAGGCACGTGCTAATTCTATCACACAACTGTTTGTGACACTAGCGCGTTCACTAATCTTTTGCAGTCACTGTTTAGCATGCAACGGTGAGGAGCGGTGACGTCTAGCAGGCCTCCGATCTATTTGCTATTCGTTCCTTATATGTTCGTTCGTTATTCGTGCCACATATGTGTACTGGTACCATGTAGGTTGTTATTTCCCCAACTGATTAAGAAAGAGAAATCATAAGACCGCTATGGTTCTTCTATTACAGGGGGCCGCAACAACGAAAGCTGTGCCGCAATATGTTCCTGTTGAGATGCCTATGAAAGTCGGGTAAGGGCGACAACAAGTGCTCGTTAATTGGCGGAGTGAAGCCGTAGAGTACTTTGTGAAGGAGTTTGAGACACATAGGGACAAGAATAAGCTGCTTGCCAACGTCATTTCGATTTCCGGCATTTCGATCACCCTCCAAACCATGGGGAATCGTCTCAAACAATACTATCCGCAATTGGACTTGCACAGAAAGGTATTAGTAATTTACATTCAACGTCATTTCCATTTCCGGCATTTCGCTAACCATGACAACCTTGATCAAACATCTCAAAAAATTGTTCACAAGTGGACTTCGGCAAAAAAGGTATTAGTACTTTACTTTCACTCACAGAGCACGGAATTAGAAATTATAAAAGGAAAAAGGTGATAGTTACTACTAAACTGTCTTAATTGTCTTTGCACGAGAACACGCGCCGGCTAGCGGGTGAAAAAAAATTAAAAATCACTTATGGAATTTGTAGATTAGATCTTCTAGATCAGTTTTTTATGAGAAATACGAATCTAATGTCCGAATTTCGGTATCACGATTTGCACAGGAGTTATCGAGGGGAACGCTTACTGTACCACTGTTTATTTCAAGTGATGATTTGTCGATGGAATAACACCCTTTTCAGGCTACGCTTGGTAACTGTAACATGATAAATCCCTGAAAATGTCAATTTGGCTCGGTTTCAAAAAGTAGTCAAACTGGTGGTCATAGTAGTCAAACGGTTCGACTACAATATAGTCAAATTTGACTACCGGAGATTTCCATTTAGTATCTCACCCCACTTAATAACCCACTGGGATATTACATGGACCCTTCTTCCGCTTTATATCCCATGGGATATTACTTGGCGGCAGTGTTTATGTCAAATTTGTAATAATTTTCTTTACACACGCATACTGTATCTATGGTAAAACATTGTTCCGGTTAATATCCCATGCCGTTTCCAGTTAATATCCCCTCAGTTTCTCAAGTTGAAGTCTTGCAGGATAAAGTACTGTCAGGTGGAATGTTTACATTGTTTTTAGCTAAATTTGATTTATTTATGTTCCTTTATAAATTGGAGTTTGTTAAGATTTTTGTTAGGTTGTTAGGGATGAAAACAAAGTCAAACACGTCAAGTTTTGCGCTAAGTTGCTGTCTGACTTGGACTTACTGAAACATGTGGTCTTTTCAAACGAGTCGTCGGGGTGGATTGGAAGCAATCGACACAAAGTGTTTGTCCGACCAGACTCCAAGTATGGTCATCTCAGTTTCGTCCGAAGCAGTACCAGCCGAAAAGCACCTGTTAATTCTAAGGTTTATCAGGAAATTCTTTGTTACCGTTTGTTGTCAGAGCTTATCCAAATAGTGATTATGTTCTCGTGGCTGATAATGCCCCCTGTCACAGAAGCCGGTCTGTTGTTGCGTTTTGTAGGGAGAACTCGGTTGTTTTTTATTTTAATTCATCCCTAACCACGAAACAACAATGTGCTCTTTCAACAAACCCCCCACCACACAGCCCACCAAAGCTCAAACAAGATAAACACAGAAGAGTAACCGTAAATAACGTCAAAAAAAAACCCAAAAAATGCGCCCACCCACAAAAAAAAAACCCAGACAGACCAAAACAACCAAAAAAAGCACAAAAGGAAAACACATCACAACAAAAAACAACAAGTCCCCCCCCCGCCCTCTTATCAAAAACCAGGTAACCATAGTGCGGTCACGTTAACAATACGGAACAAACAGACGATAACAGTTAGCAGCTGCACGGGTGGATCTAACTGCTCGATCGCTACTGAAACAAATAGTACCAGCAGGTTGGTGGCGCTCCTTATAGACGTACTTCCACATCAGTTTCAGCTTAGACTCCATAGCAAGTCGGGAAACAGAGCGTAACTTAAGTCGTAGCAATAGGTTATCATAGCTAGCACGAAAGTCATTCAAGATCAACTTACAAGCGAGTTTCTGTACCCTCTCAATACAAATCATATCCCGTTTGGCAGAAGGATAGCACACTGGGTACCCGTAAATCAGAACAGATCGGATAAGGGTCAGGTACAGTATAGCAAAGATATTTTGGGGAATAAACCCTTGAATGGACCGGTTCAGGCAGTGAAGAGTAGATCTTGCCTTTGCCACTGTTTGTCGGGTATGGTCGGCAAACGAGAGGGTCCAGGTAAGAACTACACCCAGGTACCTGTACCGTTCCACCCTCTCGATTTGGACCATAGATACTAGGCACAGAAAGTTCAGCGTTAGGGGAGAGAGAGAAAGCCATACACCGAGTTTTGTTGATGTTAAGGTTGAGTGATATTGATTGAAAGCACTCGGCTATGGCTTGCACATCCCTTTCCATTTCAGTCTCAGCTGTAATTGTATCAATTGGTTTCAGATAGGCAAGATCATCCGCAAACAGAATTATTTCAGCTGCCGCTGACAGCCTTAACTCAGTAACTGCATTGACAAAGGCAATGAACACCAGAGGGCCAAGAATGGAACCCTGACCGATTCCAGATATTACCGCTCTGCGACTTGACAGACAACTACCGACTCGGACACTTTGCGTCCTACCGCGAAAATACGATTTGAGTAAACAGAGCAGAAAGTCAGGCACAGAATACACAGTTTGTAAGCACGTCAGCATTCTGTCATGGATACATGAGTCAAAGGCCTTTGAGATGTCAAAAAAGACTGCCCCGACTTTGGCTGGCAAATTACGCTCTACACACTTTTCGAAGCCATCAGTTACCGTTTTCTCGAAGTAGAACAATGCGTCAGTGGCACTGCGGTGCTGCAGGAAGGTGAACTGCGTTGCCGCTATTCTTGGCTCGATGTAGGGCAGTAGCAGCTGGTGCACGTGACGCTCCACCAGCTTCGACATGACCGGCAACAGACTGATAGGCCGGTAGTCATTGGGCAGGTCCGAGTTTCTGACTTTGGGCACAGGCACAACGGTTGCATGTTTCCACGCAGCTGGCCAACAACCTTCGGCCAGCATTCTGTTGGCTAAGGCAGCTAGTGGAACAGAAATCAGGTCTGTGGCCTGCTTTAGCATAATTGGGTAAATACCGTCAGATCCAGGCAAACAGTGCAGTTGGACAGCAATGAAGTCGGCTGAACAGGCCCACTCAGGTTCGATCTGATGGGGCGGTTGCACAGACAGGGGAACCCCAACACCGCGGTTCCAGTGGGAGTCAAACTGGTCGGCCAGGGCCTCCGCTTTCGATTGGTCGTCGACAGCGTGGCGACCGTTAGGCAGAGACAGAGCGGGAATTGGGTCACGCCTACCTTTGGTGGTGGTTTGAACGTAATGCCAGAATGACCGCAGTGCATCGCCCTTCGTGATCATATCATAGAAAAAGTTCCTCTTCGCAACCTTGACGCCGGCTTTGAAGCGCTTGTTGTAATAGCGGTCACGAGCCAAGTCTCTGGGAGAGTTGGTGCGCTTGTATGATTTGTAGGCCGCGTTGCGCTTGCGCTTCAGATTAACCAATTCGCGAGTCATGTAAGGAAAATCGTCTCGCTGTTTAACAGTTCGCTGAGGTACAAACTGCTCTGCAGTTTTAAGAATCTGCTGTTCAAGCAAATGTTCGGCTTCGTCAACTGACATAGCAGAGATGACCAGTTCGGTCAGCTGTGCAAGCTCAAGTGCTGCTCGGAACAATCCCCAGTCAGCCTTAGAAAAAGTCCAAACATTTGCTAGTTTCGGTCTCTGCTTGGCCGCACAGAAAGGAACACAAACCCGTAGAGTGGCATGGTGGTTCTCGACAGGCGCTAGCAGTTCGCAGTGAGCAGCACTCTCGTGTTGGACAAACACATGGTCGATAGCGGCACGTTTGTGCGTTGGCTCGGATACGAGTTGTTTGAGGTTGAGTGACTCACAAAAGTTGCGCACAGCCAGACACACACTGCGGTCATTCAGAATGTCCAAATTCGTATCACCGAGCAGGCACAAATTCTCAGGTCCCACAGCAGTGACAAAGTCAGAAAGTTCACTCAGAAACAAATTGGCACTTGTTGATGGCGGCTTGTAGACGGAAGCAACAGTAAGACGGGCTCTTCCAACAGCTAGCTCGGCAGCTATCAGCTCAATAGAAGTCGGCACTTGTTTGGCTGGTTGAGGGTGAAAACGTTCAGAGACGTAGAGAGCAACGCCGCCACCCCTTCTGGTCCGATCTTTCCAATACAAAACGTATCCACTCACAGTTAGCTGTCCAACAGGCACTCTCAGATGCAGCTTTGTTTCTTGCACAGCAAATACAGCTGGTTCGTAGGCACGGCACAGCGCACGCACATCATCTATCTTGTCTCGCAAGCTGTTGACGTTTGCACTCAGTACACACAGCGAGGAGAGCGGCATGATAAAACGGCCGCACGCGGCCAGGCGGGACTCCGTGCCATATGACCCCTGTTTTTGGCCGTCCGAGTCACCAGACCTTAATGTTATTGAAATGGTTTGGCACGAGATGAAACTGTATCTAAGAAACGTGTATTGTCCTAAAACAAGTGTGAACTGTTGTCTGGCATCAAGCACTTCTGGCGAAATTTTGTCACTGTTGATGTACATAATGCAGGTGTAAATGTTGGCTGGAGGAAGTAAATAAATTGGGAGTGGATGGTAAGTTCACAAGCTGTGTGTTCAAAAATTTGGTGAAACGCATTTCAGTGCCCGGTCCAAAAGCTAGTGCCAGGTCAAAAGCTTTAAAATTAAGCGGTAATCGCTAGAAATGGTATTGTTACTGTTCTACGGCCTGTTCTTGTTTCGATTGTGTTGCATTTTTGTTATACCTGTCTCTCAGCTTATATGAACTATCATTTTATTAGAGAATCTCTGTATATGGTTAAACTTTGGCTTGATCTGTTATGCTTGCAGATGTGGTTCCAGAGACCATAACCCTTTGAATCACACCTACTCCATATGGAGTAGGTCCAGAGGCGTTTAGAAGGGTCGGAAAAAATGCGTTAAAGGTCGTGAAAATTTTTATGGGTCGGATTTTGTCGGTATATATTTCAAAATATATGTGCAGTTTGTAAGGGCCGGAAAAAAATAAATGTCGGATTTATATGATTTCAGATGGCCGCGTTCAAATGTGAAGCGGACTGCTTTCGACGGCGTTCAACTATGAAGCAACAGGTTTCGACGGCGTTCAAATGTGAAGAATCCGCCGACAATCCTGCCTCAACGTGCCCGGTCTTGCCATGGCCTGTTGAGCGTGAATCAGGTTGGTTTGATTGGTAGTAGCGTTCATTATTCATTGTTTAGTTTGTAGCTTTGAGATAGCCGTGTTTAGTAAATTTGAGGTTAAATTTGCCTAGTTCATCCTTTAGGATGGCCATTGAAAAGTATACGCATAAATTATCTCATAAACCTAAGGCCGGCCGTGAGACCAGTAGCCAGGTGATTGCATTGTTGATGTGTCTAGGCATACGTAAATGCTGTGTTAGTAGGACGGGACGGCCGTGTCTGTATGTATTGAGTGCTGCTACATGTGTGTAGGACGTGCCAGCCAGTCTCAGTCTGTGCCAAGTTGGCGCGCAAAAGCGTGGGACGGCGTGGCCGAGAACAAAGGCCGCTTTGTGTAGCAAACAAGGATGGGAGGGAAGGAACGGCTGATTGCATGCAGAGCGCCAGGGCTACACTACTTTCGCTACAGTTTATTTTCTCTCTAGTGTGCGCCGGTGTTGGCCGTTTGATAAAGACTGTGGCTAGATCGAGAAAACACCGCCACTGTGTAGCCTTCTTGACTGTGTAGCCGCGCAGCGCGGCAGCAACAAGATCGGACGACAACAAACAAATACAACAATTGTAAACCACTTTTGTGTTGGAATTCGAAAAGCAAAGAAACTGTTTTCAGGTGACATGCGTACGATTTATATCTGATGGCAGAATTCAAAGATCGCCGAAACACAAAGTTGCACTATTTACAGCAAGAGGACTTAATTAACTGCTCCTAAATGGATGCAAGGTATGTAGTACAGTACGGACAAATTTAGAAAAAGCGTGCTGCTCTTCTGCCTTCATGGTGTAATTATAAAGTGGTATGAAATGAAGACCGGGTTTTGGCAAAAATTTGCATAGCACCCGTCTGCTTGTACAGCTTGATTAGTGCATACATGTAGTGTCAATGAGGCCCTCGCATGACAGGACCGAATGTTATGAGTTTTCGTGCTGGGACCCTAACCGGGAAGACTTGTTATCGGTAAGAAGTGCGCCAAATTCAAATCACTCAAGTACTGGCACCTTCTACTGAACCTAAATCATCTTCAGCCTCCAGGCCACCTCTGCCATTTGCTCCCTTCCAGATCGTACCAGAACCACTTCGATCATCCAGCCCGCCCCTCACGATTCGCACGTCATCGATCTTCGCCGAAGTACTATCCCGAGAATCGGCCGATTCGGAGTGGAAGAAGGTGAAGCTGCCGATTTTCCTTCATCTTACCATTGGTTTAAGTCTTCTAGCTTCCATACTGCTTCGATATGCTCTCTCCTTCCAGACACACCACCTCCATCCACTTCAAATCGCCCCGCCGAAGTACTATCCCGAGAATCGGCCGATTTGGAGTGGAAGAAGGTGAAGCTGCCGATTTTCCTTCATCTTACCATTGTTTTAAGTCTTCTAGCTTCCATACTGCTTCGATATGCTCTCTCCTTCCAGACACACCACTTCCATCCACTTCAAATCGGCCCGCCGAAGTACTATCCCGAGAATCGGCCGATTCAGAGTGGAAGAAGGTGAAACTGCTGATTTTCCTTCATTGTACCATTGTTTTAAGACTTGTAGCTTCTGTACTCTCATATCCAGACTTTTCTTTAAGATACCTTTAATTTAACTATAAAAACGCCTATGTTAGGAAGCAGTGTTACAAAGTTATAAAATTTGCATCAAATATGCTTACTGCAGTATCCTATCCAATCGGGACCATCATATTCGGACTTAGCTAAACGAGAGCTTTTGATTGAGTACCTACATGCCTATGTTACGACGCAGCGTTAAAAAGTTAGAAAATTTGCATAAAAAATTTGCATATTCAAAATGACAATATGCAAATTTTATGGAACTTTTCTAACTCTTTGACGCTGCCTCCTAACATTGGCGTTATGCGTCAAAGAGTTAGAAAAGTTCCATAAAATTTGCATATTACAGCATTCGATCCAATCGGGACCATCATAATCAGTCTTGGCTAAAGGAGAGCTTTCGTTTACGTACAATAACACCAATGTTAGGAGGCAGCGTTAAAAAGTTATAAAATTTGCATCAAATATGCTTACTGCAGCATCCTATCCAATCGGGACCATCATATTCGGACTTAGCTAAACGAGAGCTTTTGATTGAGTACCTACATGCCTATGTTACGACGCAGCGTTAAAATATGCAAAAATTTGCATATTGTCATTTTGAATATGCAAATTTTTTATGCAAATTTTCTAACTTTTTAACGCTGCGTCTTAACATAGGCATGTAGGTACTCAATCAGAAGCTCTCGTTTAGCTAAGTCCGAATATGATGGTCCCGATTGGATAGGATACTGCAGTAAGCATATTTGATGCAAATTTTATAACTTTGTAACACTGCTTCCTAACATAGGCGTTTTAATAGTTAAATTAAAGGTATCTTAAAGAAAAGTCTGGATATGAGAGTACAGAAGCTACAAGTCTTAAAACAATGGTACAATGAAGGAAAATCAGCAGTTTCACCTTCTTCCACTCCGAATCGGCCGATTCTCGGGATAGTACTTCGGCGGGGCGATTTGAAGTGAATCGAAGTGGTGTGTCTGGAAGGAGAGAGCATATTGAAGCAGTATGGAAGCTAGAAGACTTAAAACAATGGTAAGATGAAGGAAAATCGGCAGCTTCACCTTCTTCCACTCCAAATCGGCCGATTCTCGGGATAGTACTTCGGCGGGGCGATTTGAAGTGGATGGAAGTGGTGTGTCTGGAAGGAGAGAGCACATCAAAGCAGTATGGAAGCTAGAAGACTTAAGCAATGGTAAGATGAAGGAAAATCGGCAGCTTCACCTTCTTCCACTCCAAATCGGCCGATTCTCGGGATAGTACTTCGGCGGGGCGATTTGAAGTGGATGGAAGTGGTGTGTCTGGAAGGAGAGAGCATATCGAAGCAGTATGGAAGCTAGAAGACTTAAAACAATGGTAAGATGAAGGAAAATCGGCAGCTTCACCTTCTTCCACTCCGAATCGGCCGATTCTCGGGATAGTACTTCGGCGAAGATGGATGAGATGCGAATCGTGAGTGGCGGGCTGGATGATCGAAGTGGTTCTGGTACGATCTGGAAGGCAGCAAATGGCAGAGGTGGTCTGGAGGCTGAAGACGATTTAGGTTCAGTAGTAGGTGCCAGTACTTGAGTGATTTGAATTTGGCACACTTCTTACCGATAACAAGTCTTCCCGGTTAGGGTCCCAGCACGAAAACTCATAACATTCGGTCCTGTCATGCGAGGGCCTCATTGAGTGAACTACCGACTACGGCGTTCGTTGAAGCGTGAACAACTTTGGCTGCTGCGCCGGCATTGATGCGTTCACTCCATTCCTTGAGCGTGCGGCTGCGTTCTGTCTGTTGTGTTAGTCTGGTTCATGCTATTTGCATCCCCCGCTAGACACGAGCTAGAATTTCTGCTGGGGTGGTAAGTTTAGTACACTAAAATAGCTAAAATCCCCTCCGAAACACCACTTTTTAGCTGTATTTGAGTAAAAATTAGAGATTTTTTACGATTTTTATCCCAAAATAGCCATTCTTAGCCTAGTGTGAAACCCCACTTCAGCAAATTTCGGCTTTGACCCCACCCCCTAGCCGGCGCCAGCCCGCAACTCCCTTCGCCGAATGCCCAGTAACATGTACATATGACCCCTTCGTAGACCAATATCCCCTGGGACGACCATACCCCTGAAAACTGAAACCTCATACCCAGAAAGACACGGAGTACGCTCGCTCAGCTTCGGTCGGGGTTACAGCAGTTTTCTCCGCTCCTATCATACATATAGCTGGGTTTTCGGCTGGGGTTGGAATTTTTCTGATAAAAAATGGGGTTTCAGCACTATACCCAAAGGGGGTTTTCAGCAACCTTTTTTGGTATCCAAAAGTGGGTTTCAGCACATGCAAAAAGCCCTATTTTTCATTTAAAACATACATGTAGCTGGGTTTTCGGCTGGGGGGGGGGAATTTTTCTGATCCAAAATAGGGTTTCAGGGCTATGCCCAAAGGGGGTTTCAGCGGCCTTTTTTTGGTGTCCAAAAGTGGGTTTCAGCGACCTTTTTTGGGCTCAAAACAGGGTTTTGAGGACTAAAAATCGGGTAAAAATCCTGTCTGAAGTGCAAAAATACCGTTAAAAACCATATTTTTGCTTTAAAACATGCAAAAAACCCTATTTTTTATTTAAAAAGTGCAAAAAAAGCTAATTTTGCTTTAAAACGTGCAAAAAAACCCATTTTATTCGACATAATACAGTTAAAATGCATTTCTGGAACCTTCTTTAGAGATTTTGAAACCCAAATTAGCGTTCCGGAGCCGTATTTTGGGCCTCCAGAAACCCTATTTAGGGCTTCAGAAACCCAAATTAGAGTTCTGGAACCCTATTTAGGGTTTCAGTAACCCAAATTAGGGTTTCAGTAACCCAAAATAGGGTTCCGGAACCCTATTTAGGGTTTCAGTAACCCAAATTAGGGTTCCGGAACCCTATTTAGGGTTTCAGAAACCCAAGTTAGGGTTCCGGAACCCTATTTAGGGCTTCAGAAACCCAACTTGCAAAACCAATACTACACAAGCGCCACCTCGTGGCCAAATAACGAAACTATACCTTTACCAAAACTCGAACATTACGTTCGACACTCCCGGAACCAGGATAAACAGAAGAGCACGAATGAACGCCGAAAAATGAGCAAACATAATAACCTAGTACAGTAACACAATAGAATTAGTAAGTAGTAACATAAAAATAACAGTCTAAGTTTATTACAACGCATATGAATAAGTGTCATTTCCTGCCTCAACTGTATCACAGCCTTCTTCCATGATTCTGTAAGCGATCTGCCAGCTAGTGATGTAAAATTATGGAATTTGAATTTCAATTCAATTACAATTAAATTATAAGCTCAGTTTTTAATTTCAATTAAATTAAATTAAATTAATTGAAATTGTTGTGCATTATTTTCAATTACAATTATATTTTCAATTAAATTATAGAACCTCGGAAAATTTCAATTATGCAATTTTTTTTCAATTTATTTTTCAATTTTTTTAAAATTGTTGTATTTTTGCTGTTAAAAGACAGTGACAGTGACAGAACTTTGAAACATGTCCATCTAAAAGCTTAGAGACAGCTGGTTAGCCTACTGCCCAACCAGGCGAGAAAATTTTAAAAGGGTGCCCTTTAAAAACGCATAAAATGGCATTCTGGGGGAAATTTACAGTTAGGTTTTCAGCATTTTTGAGCAACATCACTTCCTAGGTACCTTCACCAAAAAGGGGTCAATCCACGATACATCCAAAAAATCACTGTTTTGACTTTTATGAACTACGAAATAAAAAACAGAGCATAAAATATTACAAAACATAGTGAGGTCAGTATAAAGAGGTGACAAACCCTAAATGGTTTTTATTTGAAGTCGTTAGCGCCTCTAATACTCATGCATTTCCTTACATTCACCACAGGAAATAATTGAAAATATAATTGAAATTCCAGGCGAATTTCAATTAAATTACAATTAAATTATGGCCCAACTTTTGAATTTCAATTAAATTAAATTAATTGAATTGAAATTAAAAACGGGCCAATTATGCGAATTTTAATTACAATTAAATTAATTTTTTACATCACTACTGCCAGCTGCCTCAACTTTCGTTGCCATCGTCAAAGTTTCAAAATTAGTAATCAACTTAGTCACTAGCACCTTTCTAATCACAAAGTCTGTTTTAGTAAACAAAACAAATCAACCTATCATAAGATCCACCAACCAGGAGGGGTAAAAGCATGGAGAAATTTCGTTTTCTTTTTCTGACAAACTCAATACCAAACTCGCTCACTGTTCATAAATTCTTTTCATTGCAAAATCAAAGGGAATTCTCTGTAAAATTCAAATTCCTTGCATTATCCGAGATTATCAATCAGGCCCTCCCATGACAGGACCGAATGTTATGTGTTTTCGTGCTGGGACCCTAACCGGGAAGACTTGTTATCGGTAAGAAGTGCGCCAAATTCAAATCACTCAAGTACTGGCACCTTCTACTAAACCTAAATCGTCTTCAGCCTCCAGGCCACCTCTGCCATTTGCTCCCTTCCAGATCGTACCAGAACCACTTCGATCATCCAGCCCGCCACTCACGATTCGACATCTCATCCATCTTCGCCGAAGTACTATCCCGAGAATCGGCCGATTCAGAGTGGAAGAAGGTGAAGCTGCCGATTTTCCTTCATCTTACCATTGTTTCAAGTCTTCTAGCTTCCATACTGCTTCGATATGCTCTCTCCTTCCAGACACACCACTTCCATCCACTTCGAATCGCCCGCCGAAGTACTATCCCGAGAATCGGCCGATTCAGAGTGGAAGAAGGTGAAGCTGCCGATTTTCCTTCATCTTGCCATTGTTTTAAATCTTCTAGCTTCCATACTGCTTCGATATGCTCTCTCCTTCCAGACACACCACTTCCATCCACTTAAATCGCCCCGCCGAAGTACTATCCCGAGAATCGGCCGATTCGGAGTGGAAGAAGGTGAAACTGCTGATTTTCCTTCATTGTACCATTGTTTTAACTCTTGTAGCTTCTGTACTCTATGTCCGGACTTTTCTTTAAGATACCTTTAATTTAACTATAAAAACGCCTATGTTAGGAAGCAGTGTTACAAAGTTATAAAATTTGCATCAAATATGCTTACCGCAGCATCGTATCCAACCGGGACCATCATATTCAGACTTAGCTAAACGAGAGCTTTTGATTGAGTACCTACATGCCTATGTTACGACGCAGCGTTAAAAAGTTAGAAAATTTGCATAAAAAATTTGCATATTCAAAATGACAATATGCAAATTTTTGCATTTTTTAACGCTGCGTCGTAACATAGGCATGTAGGTACTCAATCAAAAGCCCTCCTTTAGCTAAGTCTGAATATGATGGTCCCGATTGGATAGTGTGCTGCAGTAAGCATATTTGATGCAAATTTTATAACTTTTTAACGCTGCCTCCTAACATTGGTGTTATTGTACTTAAACGAAAGCTCTCCTTTAGCCAAGACTGATTATGATGGTCCCGATTGGATCGAATGCTGTAATATGCAAATTTTATGCAAATTTTCTAACTTTGTAACACTGCCTCCTAACATTGGTGTTATTGTACTTAAACGAAAGCTCTCCTTTAGCCAAGATTGATTATGATGGTCCCGATTGGACCGGATGCTGTATTAAGCATATTTGATGCAAATTTTCTAACTTTTTAATGCTGCCTCCTAACATTGGCGTTATTGTACTTAAACGAAAGCTCTCCTTTAGCCAAGATGGATTATGATGGTCCCGACTGGATCGGATGCTGTAATATGCAAATTTTATGGAACTTTTCTAACTTTTTAACGCTGCCTCCTAACATTGGCGTTATTGTACAACGCCAATGTTAGGAAGGAGTGTTAAAAAGTTAGAAAATTTGCATCAAATATGCTTACTGCAGCATCCTATCCAATCGGGACCATCATATTCAGACTTAGCTAAACGAGAGCTTTTGATTGAGTACCTACATGCCTATGTTGCGACGCAACGTTAAAATATGCAAAAATTTGCATATTGTCATTTTGAATATGCAAATTTTTTATGCAAATTTTTTAACTTTTTAACGCTGCGTCGTAACATAGGCATGTAGGTACTCAATCAAAAGCTCTCGTTTAGCTAAGTCTGAATATGATGGTCCCGATTGGATAGGATGCTGCGGTAAGCATGTTTGATGCAAATTTTATAACTTTGTAACACTGCTTCCTAACATAGGCGTTTTTATAGTTAAATTAAAGGTATCTTAAAGAAAAGTCCGGGTATGAGAGTACAGAAGCTACAAGACTTAAAACAGTGGTACGATGAAGGAAAATCTCAGCAGTTTCACCTTCTTCCACTCCGAATCGGCCGATTCTCGGGATAGTACTTCGGCGGGGCGATTTGAAGTGGATGGAAGTGGTGTGTCCGGAAGGAGAGAGCATATCGAAGCAGTATGGAAGCTAGAAGACTTAAAACAATGGTAAGATGAAGGAAAATCGGCAGCTTCACCTTCTTCCACTCTGAATCGGCCGATTCTCGGGATAGTACTTCGGCGGGACGATTTGAAGTGGATGGAAGTGGTGTGTCTGGAAGGAGAGAGCATATCAAAGCAGTGTGGAAGCTAGAAGACTTAAAACAATGGTAAGATGAAGGAAAATCGGCAGCTTCACCTTCTTCCACTCTTAATCGGCCGATTCTCGGGATAGTACTTTGGCGAAGATAGATGAGATGCGAATCGTGAGTGGCGGGCTGGATGATCGAAGTGGTTCTGGTACGATCTGGAAGGGAGCAAATTGCAGGGGTGGCCTGGAGGCTGAAGACGATTAAGGTTCAGTACAGTAGAAGGTGCCAGTACTTGAGTGATTTGAATTTGGCGCACTTCTTACCGATAACAAGTCTTCCCGGTTAGGGTCCCAGCACGAAAACTCATAACATTCGGTCCTGTCATGGGAGGGCCTGATTGAGGAACGCCCCTCCGGGCGGAGAAACGGCGAAAGGCAGCAATAAATTACAGGCCCTACACAGGCTGGCAAATTCGGTGGTGGAGGCGGACGAAAGGTTCGAGCACTCTGTTTGACAGACCGAACAATCTTCCTACCTTGGGGCAGCCAAAAACGCTTACGAACCTCTGCCAACGTTAAGCTATGTAATACCAGCGTGATTTACACCTTCACCTACCAGCCAAGGGGGACCGTGCCACCACAAATTGTTCGTACTTAGAGGGCCATACAAATCGGGTTTGCTGGGTATATCTGCCGGGTTACCACCAGCCCCTGGTGTGTGTCGAAATTCCAGTTGCACTGGATCCAAAATCGTTACTGCTTCCCTAATTTCTGAAACTCGATTTTCAAACCAAACTTGCTGTTTCTTTTTAGAGAAGATCCAGCCTAAAGCACACTCCGAGTCTGACCATAAAAATACCTTTGTGATGGAGAGGGGGATTTGAGCCAGCAAGAATTTAATCTATTTTAGCAAGAATAATTTTAATTTAAGGTTGGAGCTGTTGGGCACGGTGCTTGGTGTGCGGCTGATTAAATTCTTGCTGGCTCAAATCCCCCTCTCCATAACAAAGGTATTTTTATGGTCAGACTCGGAGTGTGCTTTAGGCTGGATCTTCTCTAAAAAGAAACAGCAAGTTTGGGTTGAAAATCGAGTTTCAGAAATTAGGGAAGCAGTAACGATTTTGGATCCAGTGCAACTGGAATTTCGACACACACCAGGGGCTGGTGGTAACCCGGCAGATATACCCAGCAAACCCGATTTGTATGGCCCTCTAAGTACGAACAATTTGTGGTGGCACGGTCCCCCTTGGCTGGTAGGTGAAGGTGTAAATCACGCTGGTATTACATAGCTTAACGTTGGCAGAGGTTCGTAAGCGTTTTTGGCTGCCCCAAGGTAGGAAGATTGTTCGGTCTGTCAAACAGAGTGCTCGAACCTTTCGTCCGCCTCCACCACCGAATTTGCCAGCCTGTGTAGGGCCTGTAATTTATTGCTGCCTTTCGCCGTTTCTCCGCCCGGAGGGGCGTTCCACAATTGATAATCTCGGATAACGCAAGGAATTTGAATTTTACAGAGAATTCCCTTTGATTTTGCAATGAAAAGAATTTATGAACAGTGAGCGAGTTTGGTATTGAGTTTGTCAGAAAAAGAAAACGAAATTTCTCCATGCTTTTACCCCTCCTGGTTGGTGGATCTTATGATAGGTTGATTTGTTTTGTTTACTAAAACAGACTTTGTGATTAGAAAGGTGCTAGTGACTAAGTTGATTACTAATTTTGAAACTTTGACGATGGCAACGAAAGTTGAGGCAGATGGCAGTAGTGATGTAAAAAATTAATTTAATTGTAATTAAAATTCGCATAATTGGCCCGTTTTTAATTTCAATTCAATTAATTTAATTTAATTGAAATTCAAAAGTTGGGCCATAATTTAATTGTAATTTAATTGAAATTCGCCTGGAATTTCAATTATATTTTCAATTATTTCCTGTGGTGAATGTAAGGAAATGCATGAGTATTAGAGGCGCTAACGACTTCAAATAAAAACCATTTAGGGTTTGTCACCTCTTTATACTGACCTCACTATGTTTTGTAATATTTTATGCTCTGTTTTTTATTTCGTAGTTCATAAAAGTCAAGACAGTGATTTTTTGGATGTATCGTGGATTGACCCCTTTTTGGCGAAGGTACCTAGGAAGTGATGTTGCTCAAAAATGCTGAAAACCTAACTGTAAATTTCCCCCAGAATGCCATTTTATGCGTTTTTAAAGGGCACCCTTTTAAAATTTTCTCGCCTGGTTGGGCAGCAGGCTAACCAGCTGTCTCTAAGCTTTTAGATGGACATGTTTCGAAGTTCTGTCACTGTCACTGTCTTTTAACAGCAAAAATACAACAATTTTAAAAAAATTGAAAAATAAATTGAAAAAAAATTGCATAATTGAAATTTTCCGAGGTTCTACAATTTAATTGAAAATATAATTGTAATTGAAAATAATGCACAACAATTTCAATTAATTTAATTTAATTTAATTGAAATTAAAAACTGAGCTTATAATTTAATTGTAATTGAATTGAAATTCAAATTCCATAATTTTGCATCACTAGCTGGCAGATCGCTTACAGAATCATGGAAGAAGGCTGTGATACAGTCGAGGCAGGAAATGACACTTATTCATATGCGTTGTAATAAACTTAGACTGTTATTTTTATGTTACTACTTACTAATTCTATTGTGTTACTGTACTAGGTTATTATGTTTGCTCATTTTTCGGCGTTCATTCGTGCTCTTCTGTTTATCCTGGTTCCGGGAGTGTCGAACGTAATGTTCGAGTTTTGGTAAAGGTATAGTTTCGTTATTTGGCCACGAGGTGGCGCTTGTGTAGTATTGGTTTTGCAAGCGCACCGTATGGTGGCGCAGTAGCTTGACTGACCCAGATATTGACATAAGGAGTAGATTGGGTAGCTTTGTCATTGTACAATGGAGAGTCCCTCCCATTAGAACGTGCGCGCACTGAGTAACTAAGTGAGTTCTGGTATTGAATTAAGTTTCTTTCTTGATCGTGTTTGACACTACACTAATACCACTATACCCTTTTCTCGGTTCCTCTTTCTTTAAGTGCTCTAAACCAGTCTGATCGTGTACGTAGTACCTGCAGTCGCTGTTGAAAATGGTCACTGAACGGAAGTATTTACGGCTCATGAATAGGCAGGCAGTGTTTGTGTTCTGATAGTATCTCATCTCTTCATATATGGGCTGGAGGTAAACACCCTTACTTCGCTGGCCAATAACCCCTTCCGGTGCCCATACCTCTACCCCTCGAAGGGACAGCCATTTCACTTGTTTGTAGTAAAATTAGCGTTTTTTTACTTTTTTGAGGAGAGCCATCTCCCCCTAAACGATCTTCTGGTTCCCCTCCGGAGTTTGCCGGTCCAAAAGTATGTACATACAGTATGTTTCAGTTCGAGTGAGATTCAGCAATTGCAATCGAAACAGTTGCAAATGGAGCAGAACGCTGGCAGTCGAGAGGAGCAACGATGGACAGCCGTTCAGTCACTTGTCCATGCCAAATGCGCTCTGAAACAGCTGTTCGAGATGGTAACAGCACAGCACAGACCACAGTCCTCTTGACTTTCTGCTTCAGACCACGTTGGCGAAAGCCGAAGCGTTGTGGTTGTTGGCGGCAGCAGACGAACTGAACAGCGTGAAGGATTCGCTGATCTGTGCTTTGAAGGAGAAAATGGCCGAATTCTCGTCGCTCAGACAGCAAAAGGACGATGAGGTTGGGATAAGACTCACGCTATTTCGTTGAATTCTGCAATAAAAAGCGATTGTTAAAAATTTTTTTCTGTCATCTTGGAAAATAACTTTTGTAAAAAAACCGGAAAGAAACAGGAAAAAAACCGGCTTGAGTTTTTTTCCGGAAAACAAACATCCCTGGGCATGAGTTGGCCAAACAAAATGAGCGCACTAAAGTGTGCTGTTTAGGGGGGGTATGGGGGGTGTTTGGCCTCTCAAAGGTGTTCGAAAAAACTTTTTTCTGCAAAGCTTAGTGGTTAGCATACTGTTACATGCAGTTTTGTGTGGCGAGTTCGAAAATGCATTCAGTTTAGCTAGACTCGCTCTGGATCGGGAGAAATTGGCGTCCAAAGTTGAGGCGAACCCTATTTCTTGAGTGGCACTACTCGCTAGTATGTAAGTGCGGTGCAATGCAGTTTTTCTTATGTAGTTTTTGCTGCTGATTCCGAAAATAACTTTATTTTTGCTCTACGTTGCGCAGTTTTGAAGATATCGGCATTTTTATGATTTGGGAAGAAAACAGCTGCACTTGTTATAACATGCTCGTTTGAAAGGTGACTCAATTCAGTCGCATGTAGGGTACAGAGCCATCAAATTTATAACACCTAATGCAGTTTTTGCCGCTGATTACGAAAATGACATCTGTTTTTCAATCTGACCGCTTCTGAGCGACTTATGTAGTTTTTATGCCCTGGTACTCGGACAATAAGTTATCTGTCAAATCTGGGCATAAAGTGGTGTGTATCTGTTGCAGTTTTCTTCGCTGTTTCAGAATATCATGATGGTTTTCCGCTACGGTCACTCAGTCGCAAGTTGTGGACCTCTGAAGTTTCATTAAGAAACATGCCGTTAGAAGCCGTAATCCTGAAATAAATGTTCAGCATTCATGCAACAGAAGGGAACCTTTTGTCAGTCAATAGTATTTCAATAGTCACCCGACCTATTTTGGCCCGCTGAGTCAAAAATGGCGTTTGTTTTCATCAAAGTCTGCTAGTCCAAGTCTGCGAGTAACTGAAGCGTTCCATTTATACAGGTTCTACTGTATTGTTATTTTATAGTGTGTGCCAGACAATCGCACAATAAACTGTTACAGTGCTCTTGTCTGTTATTTGCAATGATGGTGGTGGTGGTGGTGGTGGTTTAGGTGGTGGTGGTCCACAAGTAATACATTAATTGGATGTTTCACAGGCAAGTTGGACAGTTAATATTGGCCAAATTAGGCTTCCAAAGAAAAGTTTCGAAAAAACTAGTGCGATATTTGCAATCTACGCCTAAAGTTTGCCTTGTGCAACAATTTTTGTTCCAATTCAGCACAAAAAAATTTTCGATTTTGACTTTGAGGGCGAATTTCGACCTAACGGTATGAGTCGATTTCGGCTATATTTTGCATGCATGTAGGGAATTTACTAGGCTATATTATATATAAAAACTGGACCTGGCCTAGGATCCTAATGTATGAAAATTTGGTCAAACGTGTTTGTCGGTGTGGCACAAAATTGGTGTAAAACCGCGTTTTTAGCCTATAACTCCGGTACGGAGCATCCAACCGCACTTTAGATACCATTTTCGAAATCTTCGAGTCCGGCCGCATCTGTTTGTGTGCCAACTTTCATCCTACGAGCAAGCACGAGCTTAAAATCATGTTTTGAAGTTAGGGTACTTTTTTCTTTTTTTCAGCCGGACCACCCCTACTTTGGAGGGGGGGCCTGGCGCTCTGGGGGGTCCACCGGAGCTCATACTTTGGGGTTCTTATTTTTTCGTCATATACTCTCACATATATAAAAATGACGCAAATCGGTGATGTGACCCTGACCCGATTTGGGGAGGCTCCCTTATCAAAGGTTAAATCCTCTCAGAAATTGCGTCTTAAACTCTACAATCCTCCCCCTCTGTTTAGAAGGAGGTTCTCTAGCAGTCAGGGAAATAACAACATATATGGTATCAGTACACTTATATGGAAAGGGTACCATATATGGTACCCCTTCGATCGAGGCCTCAGGTGATACCATATATGGTACTAGGTACATACATATACCTTCAAGTGGTACCATATATGGTACCCCTTCGATCGAGGCCTCAGGTGATACCATATATGGTACCCTTTATTTTGACCATAGTTGGTTGGTATGGTTGGTCCGTAGTTGACCAACCTATCGGAAAGCTATTTCAGACCCCCTTGGAAACGCGTTTTCAAGCAGTTGCAAACTCAAAATTTGTTTTAGATGTTCAGATAATGCTTGCAATTGAAATGATTCAAAAACTAACTTTCAGTCTATCTGTTTACTGCACTAAACCAAGACAAACTGAAAACAACCTATCGGAAAGCTGGGAGAAACCTATCGGAAAGCTGGGCCGTGAACCTATCGGCAGGCCAGGAACTTTCCGATAGGTTCAAAACCCGGTCATTTGCAAAAGGTTAATGCGCAGTCTTTAGTGAATAAGCTGCCTGCTTTTGAGTTAATGCTAACCAACGACTATGTAGATAGCGTTGTCTGTGTTAACGGAGACTTGGTTTTCCAATAATGTGTCTTCTGCTGTTTTCTACAACAGTAACTTTGTGGTGTATCGTCAGGACCGGTCAGAGAAGCGTGGTGGTGGTGTTTTAGTGCTTGTTCCCGCTCACATCTCTAGCACCTTGGTTTTCTCTGAGTCGGGCCCTGATATTGATTCGGTTGTGTGCGATCTCTTTGTAGGCTCTCGTTTTATCAGGCTTTGTGTGGTTTATCGTCCTCCGAGTCTCAACGACTCTAGACCACTCACTGAATTTATTGAGAAAATCTTAGATGTTGATAAACCCACATTGCTTGTTGGAGATTTCAATTTGCCAAAAATCGAGTGGCTCTGTCCTCCCTTCGCTAATCTGGGCCGGTCCCAACTTGTCCGGATTAACGAGACATGACTGTACCAGCAGGGTTAAATTTTCGGTGTTGCGTTTTTTACCTCTTAGCTCCATTTAAACTTTGTTTGTTTTCATTCTTCCAACACCTATTAGGCTTTTGTCACTGACTTCACTTACAAACACACCATTTGGAAAAAGTATGACTGACTTTTCTACTTCTGGCATCAAACTGTTTGTTGGGGGGCTGCTTAGCGGGAAGAAATGGTACATTAGGCGCCGTCGATTAATTGTAGTTGCGCCGCGCAACTAAGCGGCGCAACTTGAGCCGAGTGGTGCTAGTATCAGTTTCAATTACACAACCAGCTTGTCCAACGCCAGAAGAGTGACACATTTAGCAGCTCTTAGAACCAAGTTACAGTTTGATATTTTACCAGTCAAATTAACGCATCACACTGACAATGCTTGTAGCTACGAAAGCGCCTATAAAGAGCACATGTGAAGCTGCCAAACATAACACCTGGTACCAATCAGGCACGGTCCACATAACGAGCGAAAATTATTCATGAGATTAGGCTGCACTGTGTAACGCTTCGCTAGGGCTAGGGTGGACACAAAGCTAATGCGTTAGTGTTTTGAAATGAGAAGCGGAAAACCGCCCAAGAAGCCAAAGGTTCTAACCAGGGATGTGAGGTGTGTTTTTTCCGGTGTTTCTTCATAAGGGTCGGAAAACACATAAATCGCGGAAAAAACTGAAACTAAAAATAGCTAATTTATGTCATTTTTCAGCTAAAAAATGGACTTTTGCGATGTATAATAGGCCTGACTCACTCTAAATTGTTAGAAAAACAACAGAAAAGACCAAATTTGGCAATCTAAAACAAAAAGGCAAACTGCTGTAAGAAAATTTGCATATATCACATATATGGCCCTCAACAAATCTACCCTCTCCAGCACCTGGAAAAATGTATTTGATCAAACGTACTGGAAAGCTGCATTTTGCAAAAGTGCTGGAAAGGTATTACTCCAATGTTTGTCTATGTAAGGAGCAAAATATTATTATCTAAATTGAGGGATGCTCCAGCTGCCAAGGCTAGTTCAGATGTTAGAGACGCTGATATACTGATAGATGGAACGAAATTAGACTTAGACAGTTAATTTTGCTGCACATTGATTTGCAAACAGTGCATCCATTTCAACTCTTGCCGGCCCACCTTGAAGATTAACCTATAGGAATTTTCGCTGACCGGAAGATGGATATTCTGAAGAAATTGGGGCCATTGATACCGCCAACTCGAAGGCAATTCTAGGAGATGTTGCTTGAAACTTGCAAGAGACAGGCAGATTTGCTTACCGCGTTTGACTGCTAAGAAATTCAGCTGCTAACCAGACAAGCCTCTTGAATTTAGAATAGGTTAGCGCCTGTGAAGTATGTTACTCTTGCTAGGTTGGAGCTGTTGGGCACGGTGCTTGGTGTGCGGCTGATTAAATTCTTGCTGGCTCAAATCCCCCTCTCCATAACAAAGGTATTTTTATGGTCAGACTCGGAGTGTGCTTTAGGCTGGATCTTCTCTAAAAAGAAACAGCAAGTTTGGGTTGAAAATCGAGTTTCAGAAATTAGGGAAGCAGTAACGATTTTGGATCCAGTGCAACTGGAATTTCGACACACACCAGGGGCTGGTGGTAACCCGGCAGATATACCCAGCAAACCCGATTTGTATGGCCCTCTAAGTACGAACAATTTGTGGTGGCACGGTCCCCCTTGGCTGGTAGGTGAAGGTGTAAATCACGCTGGTATTACATAGCTTAACGTTGGCAGAGGTTCGTAAGCGTTTTTGGCTGCCCCAAGGTAGGAAGATTGTTCGGTCTGTCAAACAGAGTGCTCGAACCTTTCGTCCGCCTCCACCACCGAATTTGCCAGCCTGTGTAGGGCCTGTAATTTATTGCTGCCTTTCGCCGTTTCTCCGCCCGGAGGGGCGTTCCTCAATTGATAATCTCGGATAACGCAAGGAATTTGAATTTTACAGAGAATTCCCTTTGATTTTGCAATGAAAAGGATTTATGAACAGTGAGCGAGTTTGGTATTGAGTTTGTCAGAAAAAGAAAACGAAATTTCTCCATGCTTTTACCCCTCCTGGTTGGTGGATCTTATGATAGGTTGATTTGTTTTGTTTACTAAAACAGACTTTATGATTAGAAAGGTGCTAGTGACTAAGTTGATTACTAATTTTGAAGCTTTGACGATGGCAACGAAAGTTGAGGCAGCTGGCAGATCGCTTACAGAATCATGGAAGAAGGCTGTGATACAGTCGAGGCAGGAAATGACACTTATTCATATGCGTTGTAATAAACTTAGACTGTTATTTTTATGTTACTACTTACTAATTCTATTGTGTTACTGTACTAGGTTATTATGTTTGCTCATTTTTTGGCGTTCATTCGTGCTCTTCTGTTTATCCTGGTTCTGGGAGTGTCGAACGTAATGTTCGAGTTTTGGTAAAGGTATAGTTTCGTTGTTTGGCCACGAAGTGGCGCTTGTGTTGTATTGGTTTTGCAAGCGCACCGTATGGTGGCGCAGTAGCTTGACTGACCCAGATATTGACATAAGGAGTAGATTGGGTAGCTTTGTCATTGTACAATGGAGAGTCCCTCCCATTAGAACGTGCGTGCACGGAGTAACTAAGTGAGTTCTGGTATTGAATTAAGTTTCTTTCTTGATCGTGTTTGACACTACACTAATACCACAATACCCTTTTCTCGGTTCCTCTTTCTTTAAGTGCTCTAAACCAGTCTGATCGTGTACGTAGTACCTGCAGTCGCTGTTGAAAATGGTCACTGAACGGAAGTATTTATGGCTCATGAATAGGCAGGCAGTGTTTGTGTTCTGATAGTATCTCATCTCTTCATATATGGGCTGGAGGTAAACACCCTTACTTCGCTGGCCAATAACCCCTTCCGGCGCCCATACCTCTACCCCTCGAAGCCATTTCACTTGTTTGTAGTAAAATTAGCGTTTTTTTACTTTTTTGAGGAGAGCCATCTCCCCCTAAACGATCTTCTGGTTCTCCTCCGGAGTTTGCCGGTCCAAAAGTATGTACATACAGTATGTTTCAGTTCGAGTGAGATTCAGCAATTGCAATCGAAACAGTTGCAAATGGAGCAGAACGCTGGCAGTCGAGAGGAGCAACGATGGACAGTCGTTCGGTCACTTGTCCATGCCAAATGAGCTCTGAAACAGCTGTTCGAGATGGTAACAGCACAGCACAGACCACGTTGGCGAAAGCCGAAGCGTTGTGGTCGGCGGCGGCAGCAGACGAACTGAACAGCGCGAAGGATTCGCTGATCTGTGCTTTGAAGGAGAAAATGGCCGAATTCTCGTCGCTCAGACAGCAAAAGGACGATGAGGTTGGGCAGCTTGTGTAGAGATGCACTTCAATTCTGCATTATTATTGTTACTGTCATTATCTGTTACTGTCATTACTGTTTGTATTGTGTGTGGTTCTGTTTTAATACCTCTCCTCGTTGTCTTTTTCTCTAACTCGCTAAAATAAACACTTTACTGGTTCGCTCTTAGTCGGTTGCAGTTCCAGCTCAACAGTTGATTAGAAGTCCAAAAGTCAAGGATGGCCCTTTTACAAAAATACAGGTATTAGTTCTTTCAAAAAAAAAAAATTTTTCAAAAAACCCCCCAACCCCCATTTTGGCCCAAAGCCAAAAATTAATTTTTTCCCTTTTTGTTTTTTTCGTTATGAAACTGCACAAAATGCTAAAACCCCACTCTCAGAATATCACCATGGTGCGGAATCGCTTTGCATATAATATCTCTGGTTGTTTATCATCTTATGGTCTCTGAACCACATCTACAAGCATAACAGATCAAGCCAAAATTTCACCATATACAGAGATTCTCTAATAAAATGATTGTTCATATAAGCTGAGAGACAGGTATAACAAAAATGCAACACAATCGAAACAAGAACAGGCCGTAGAACAGTAACAATACCATTTCTAGCGATTACCGCTTAATTTTAAAGCTTTTGACCTGGCACTAGCTTTTGGACCGGGCACTGAAATGCGTTTCACCAAATTTTTGAACACACAGCTTGTGAACTTACCATCCACTCCCAATTTATTTACTTCCTCCAGCCAACATTTACACCTGCATTATGTACCACCGGCATTTATCAACAGTGACAAAATTTCGCCAGAAGTGCTTGATGCCAGACAACAGTTCACACTTGTTTTTAGGACAATACACGTTTGTTAGATACAGTTTCATCTGGTGCCAAATTATTTCAATAACATTAAGAGGCAGTCCACGAAAAAGTCGAACCTTGCCAGGAAGAGCCTTGTACAGCTGATTTTTCAAAATCGGCCCAGAGAGCTGAAACTTTCAGGCATTGTAGACCACAAAACGTCATGGACGTATTCACTCTCCGATTTTTTCTAGCAGCCCTACAACCATAATTATGGCCCTTCAAATACTGCGATTTTCACCATTTTTGCCCATGAGGTGCCAACTTCAAAACGGCATAACTCCTTCTCTGGTGGACCGATTTTAATGTGATACGGCTCATTAAAGAGACAATTGGACTGTCTATCAGGCAGCATGCACAAACTCGCTGAATTCTGTCTTTGAGGTTTTTGCCTTTTTTAGACTTTGGCAGTCAATAACTCAAAACTGTATATGGTTCCCTAGCAAGATAATGACAGATTCGAAATCTACGCGCAATTTTACGTCTGATAGTTATATTCTCGTTGCTGAAAGCTGGGACCTAAGCAGTCAAAAGTTCGGTCGAAAATAGTCTGCCAATACCGCTCAATTTTCAGTTCTTCGTCTGAGCTACGTGATTTTGAAAACCTGTAAGTCAGTAAGGAGCTATCGATTTTTTACTGCGGATACATCATTTGAAAGGCAATCTGATAAGCTATCAAACCATATTCACTAATTTGTCCAATTGCGTTTTTTCACTGCTAGGCAGGTCTTGTACTTTCACAGTCAATAACTCAAAACTGTATATGGTTCCCTAGCAAGATAATGACAGATTCGAAATCTACGCGCAATTTTACGTCTGATGTTCTCGTTGCTGAAATCTGGGACCTAATAGAGATGTTCATGAGCCTAAAAATCGCGGCTTGGCCTGGCTCGATTGTGAGCTCTGTCTTGGTCAGCTCGTTTCAGCTCGTTTGTGCGCACTTCCAAGCTCGCTTGAGCTCGGCTCGCGAGCTTTAAATTTGGCGGAAAGCTCGGAAAAATAGAAAAGTAACACCATAAATTCAATACCTAAGGCTTTTCCTCACTAATTAGGCGGTTTTTCTGTTTGTTAGCTTAAAATAATGCAGCAAACACAGAAATTAAACCAATATTCCCTCCAAAAGCACAATATTTTCAAAATTAATTAAATTTTACACATTTTTAAGTTTGTAGCGCGTTCTAGGCTTGGCTCGGACCGCGAGCTTTCTAACCTTGATGAGCTCGCTCGAACTGGGCTAGCGAGCCGAGCCGAGCCGGGCCGAGCCGAGCTTTTTTAGGCTCGTGAACATCTCTAGGACCTAAGCAGTCAAAAGTTTGGTCGAAAATAGTCTGCCAGTACCGCTCAATTTTCAGTTCTTCATCCGAGCTGCCTGATTTTGAAAACCTGCAAGTCAGTAAGGAGCTATAGTTTTTTTACTGCAGATACATCGTCTGAAAGGCAATCTGATAAGCTATCAATCCATATTCACTAATTTGTCCAATTGTGTTTTTTCACTGCTTGGCAGGTCTTGTACTTTCACAGTCAATAACTCAAAACTGTATATGGTTCCCTAGCAAGATAATGACAGATTGGAAATCTACGCGCAATTTTACATCTGATAGTCATATTCTTGTTGCTGAAATCTGGGACCTAAGCAGTCAAAGTTTGGTCGAAAATAGTCTGCCAGTCTTCATTTTGGAATTGAGTCCTAATTTTCATTTTTCAATTGTGCATATTAAAGCTGTCTTGCATTGAAAACCTGCAAACCAGTAATGAGCAATCGATGTTCTACTCTTGTCATATTTTTGTTTTCTGAAAACTGGGGCTCAAACAGTCAAACACTTGGTTGAATGTGGTCTAGTGATTGAATTTATGTAGGTAAGTGCATATGTCCCTATGTAAATATCTGCCCTAAAGACAGCACTGTTCCATGTCAAGATCATTTTGATGTGCTGATTGGACAATGGACATATTCGTGACAAATAAATCTATAATTTTTGCAGACATAAAGATGGTCTAAGATAACATCACAATGATTACTCATTTCAAGTAGCAAATAAAGTGTTCTGCCCAATTTACACTTCTTCAAATGATGGAATTCAGTGTTCACCCAGCAATGTTTGCCCACACAATGTTTGCCTCAATTTTCTGTTTCTGCCAAAATTTCTTTGCAATCACTTTGCAATTGCCGATACCTGGCATTTTCCATGTTTGCAACATGCAACGATAAAATGGTGCAGCCAGAGCATAACGCTCATCATATTCATACATACAGTCAGAGAGACTAAGCCATAGACGAATCGGTTCCTTTTATGGCTTACCTCTCCGACTATGGCTATGATGTTCCATCGATGGCTATTGAACGTCTACTTAGCCATACATGGCTACTTAGCCCTCTATGGCTACTTAGCCCTCTATGGCTACTTAGCCTTCTATGGCTACCACTCTTCCACAGCATAGCCAACTATGGCTACGTAACCATCTATGGCTACATAGCCATCTATGGCTACGTAGCCATAGATAGCTAAAAAGGCGGGGCCTCCTCGAGTTTAGCCATAGATGGCTACATAGCCATAGATGGCTACGCATCAACATAGCCATCTATGGCTATGTAGCCATCTATGGCTAAAAGTGTGGGGCCACCTCGATTTTAGCCATAGATGGCTACATAGCCATAGATGGCTATGTAGCCATAGTTGGCTACCGCTGTTTCACAGCATAGCCAATTATGGCTACGTAGACATCTATGGCTATGTAGCCATCTATGGCTACATAGCCATCTATGGCTAAAAGTGGGCAGACCCTGTTTTTGTAGTCATAGGTGGCTACATAGCCATAGATGGCTATGTTGATACGTATTTGGCTGAAAGTGAGCGGGGCCTGCCTTTGTAGTCATAGATGGCTACTTAGCCCTCTATGGCTACCCCATTCAGGCAGACCAAACTCCAATTGGAGTAGTTTTCTGATGGTTCCCAATGAGCCCCTCACATGACAGGACCGAATGTTATGACTTTTCGTGGTGGGACCCTAACCGGGAAGACTTGTCATCGGTAAGAAGTGCGCCAAATTCAAATCACTCAAGTACTGCCACCTTCACTGAACCTAAATCGTCTTCATCCTCCAGGCCACTTCTGCCATTCGCTGACTTCCAGATCGTACCAGAAACACTTCGATCATCCAGCCCGCCACTCACGATTTGCACGTCATCAATCTTCACAGAAGTGCTATCCTGGGAATCGGCCGATTTGGAGTCAAAGAAGGTGAAGCTGCCGATTTTCCTTCAGCTTTCCACGATTCCCACTCTTCTAGCTTCTCCACTTCTTCAACAAACTCTCTCCTTCCGGCCACACCACTTTGATCTACCTTAAATCGTCTTGTCGAAGTACTATCCCGAGAATCGCCGATTTGGAGTGGAAGAAGGTGAAGCTGCCGATTTCCCTTCAGCTTTCCGCGATTCCCACTCTTCTAGCTTCTGTACATCTTCAACAAACTCTCTCCTTCCAGCCACACCACTTTTATCTACTTTAAATCGTCCCGCCGAAGTACTATCCCAAGAATCGGCCGATTTGGAGTGGAAGAAGGTGAAGCTGCTGATTTTCCTTCAGCTTTCCACGATTCCCAATCTTCTAGCTTCTGTACTTCTTTGACATGCTTTCTCCTTTGAGGCACACCTCTTCGATCCACTTCAAATCGTCCCGCCGAAGTACTACCCCTAGAATCGGCCGATTTGGAGTGGAAGAAGGTGAAGCTGCCGATTTTCCTTCAGCTTTCCACGATTCCCACTCTTCTAGCTTCTGTACTTCTTCAACAAACTCTCTCCTTCCAGCCACACCAGTTTAATCTACTTTAAATCGTCCCGCCGAAGTACTATCCCAAGAATCGGCCGATTTGGAGTGGAAGAAGGTGAAGCTGCTGATTTTCCTTCAGCTTTCCACGATTCCCAATCTTCTAGCTTCTGTACTTCTTTGACATGCTTTCTCCTTTGAGGCACACCTCTTCGATCCACTTCAAATCGCGCCGCCGAAGTACTATCCCGAGAATCGGCCGATTTGGAGTGTAAGAAGGTGAAGCTGCCGATTTTCCTTCAGCTTCTTCAAGGCACACCATTTCGATCCACTTCAAATCGCCCCGCCGAAGTACTATCCTGAGAATCGGCCGATTCGAGGGACGAAGGTGAAGCTTCCGATTTTCCTTCAACTTTCCGTTATTTTAACTAGTGCTTCAAATAGAACGTTTGCATCAAATATGCTTACTACAGTATCCGATCCAATCGGGACCATCATATTCAGACTTAGCTAAGCGAGAGCTTTTGATTGAGTACCTACATGCCTATATTACGAAGCAGCGTTAAAAAGTTAGAAAATTTGCATAAAAAATTTGCATATTCAAAATGTCAATTTTTACGTAGCCATCTATGGCTACATAGCCATCTATGGCTACGTAGCCTTCCATGGCTAAAATGGCTCAATCGTTTTTAGCCATAAAAGGCTACATAGCCATAGATGGCTACATAGAATCCGATAGCCATCTATGGCTACTCTCAAGATGAAACTAAAATTCGGAATTTGCTGATCAGCAATTTCAGTTTCATTTTGAGAGTAGCCATAGATGGCTATTGAATTTTTATGTAGCCATCTATGGCTACATAGCCATCTATGGCTATGTAGCCTTTTATGGCTAAAAACGATTGAGCCATTTTAGCCATGGAAGGCTATGTAGCCATAGATGGCTATGTAAAATTCGATAGCCATCTATGGCTACTCTCAAAATGAAACTGAAATTCGGAATCAGCTATTTCAGTTTCATTTTAAGAGTAGCCATAGATAGCTATCGAATTTTTGTGTAGCCATCTATGGCTACATAGCCATCTATGGCTATGTAGCCTTCTATGGCTAAAAACGATTGAGCCATTTTAGCCATGGAAGGCTACGTAGCCATAGATGGCTATGTAGCCATAGATGGCTACGTAAAAATTGACATTTTGAATATGCAAATTTTTTATGCAAATTTTCTAACTTTTTAACGCTGCGTCGTAACATAGGCATGTAGGTACTCAATCAAAAGCTCTCGCTTAGCTAAGTCTGAATATGATGGTCCCGATTGGATCGGATACTGTAGTAAGCATATTTGATGCAGACTTTCTATTTGAAGCAGTAGTTAAAATAACGGAAAGTTGAAGGAAAATCCGCAGCTTCACCTCTTACCACTCCAAACTCGGCCGATTCTGGGGCAGTACTTCGGCAGGACGATTCAAAGTGGATTAGAAGCAGTGTGGCTGGAGGCCCAGAAGGTATCGAAGCAGTATGGAAGCTACAAGACTTAAAACAATGTAAAGCTGAAGGAAAATCGGAAGCTTCACCTTCTTCCACTCCGAATCGGCCGATTCTCAGGATAGTACTTCGGCGGGGCGATTTGAAGTGGATCGAAGTGGTGTGCCTCAAAGAAGCTGAAGGAAAATCGGCCGCTTCACCTTCTTCCACTCCAAATCGGCCGATTCTTGGGATAGTACTTTGGCGGCGCGATTTGAAGTGGATCGAAGTGGTGTGCCTCGAAGGAGAAACCATGCAAAGAAGTACAGAAGCTAGAATAGTGGGAATCGTGGAAAGCTGAAGGAAAATCGGCAGCTTCACCTTCTTCCACTCCAAATCGGCCGATTCTCAGGATAGTACTTCGGCGAAGATTGATGATGTGCAAATCGTGAGTGGCGGGCTGGATGATCGAAGTGGTTCTGGTACGATCTGGAAGTCAGCAAATGGCAGAGGTGGCCTGGAGGATGAAGACGATTTAGGTTCAGTAGAAGGTGCCAGTACCTGAGTGATTTGAATTTGGCACACTTCCTACTGATGACAAATCTTCCCGGTTAGGGTCCCACCACGAAAAGTCATAACATTCGGTCCTGTGATGCGAGGGGCTCATTGGGAACCATCAGAAAACTACTCCAATCGGAGTTTGGTCTGCCCGAATGGGGTCACCCACTTTTAGCCATAGATGGCTACGTAGCCATAGATGGCTACATAGCCATAGATGGCTAAGTAGCCATAGTTGGCTATGCTGTGAAAGAGTGGTAGCCAACTATGGCTATGTAGCCATCTATGGCTACATAGCTATATATGGCTATGTAGCCATCTATGGCTAAAATCGAGGAGGCCCCACACTTTTAGCCATAGATGGCTATGTAGCCATAGATGGCTATGTTGAAGCGTAGCCATCTATGGCTATGTAGCCATCTATGGCTAAACTCGAGGAGGCCCTGCCTTTTTAGCTATCTATGGCTACGTAGCCATAGATGGCTATGTAGCCATAGATGGCTACGTAGCCATAGTTGGCTATGCTGTGGAAGAGTGGTAGCCATAGAAGGCTAAGTAGCCATAGAGGGCTAAGTAGCCATAGAGGGCTAAGTAGCCATGTATGGCTAAGTAGACGTTCAATAGCCATCGATGGAACATCATAGCCATAGTCGGAGAGGTAAGCCATAAAAGGAACCGATTCGTCTATGGCTTAGTCTCTCTGACTGACATAAAATCAAATAACATGGTAATCTGAGGAATGGCTTCTTTCTTGTTGTTGTGTGGGTTGGTTGGTTGTATGTGTGTCCTTTCCCTTGGTTGGGCTTGCCTAAGGTTTTTCCCTCTATGTGGCCGGCAAATAGGCTTACATCTCGCAAGGCGGTTGTGGGAACTGGCTGCAAGTAGAAACTCTTCAGCAGATGTTACAGACTTCCTTCGATGAATGGTACTGGCAGGCTATTTTCGAATTCGACCATTTTCGATCAAACTTTTGACTACTTAGATCCCAGTTTTCAGCATCAAGAATATGACTATCAGACGTAAAATTTCGAATAGATTTCGAATGTGTCGCTATCTTGCTAGGGAACCATGCTCGGTTTTGAGTTATTGGCCGTGAAAGTACAAGACCTGCCTAGCAGTGAAAAAACGCAATTGGACAAATTAGTGAATATGGTTTGATAGCTTATCAGATTGCCTTTCAAATGATGTATCTGCAGTAAAAAATCGATAGTTCCTGACTGACTTACAAGTTTTCAAAGTCAGGCAGCTCGCATGAAGAACTCAAAATTGAGTGGTACTGGCAGACTATTTTCGACCGAACTTTTGACTGCTTAGGTCCCAGCTTTCAGCAACAAGAATATAACTATCAGACGTAAAATTGCGCGTAGATTTCGAATCTGTCGTTATCTTGCTAGGGAACCATACTCAGTTTTGAGTTATTGACTGTGAAAGTACAAGACCTGCCAAGCAGTGAAAAAACACAATTGGACAAATTAGTGAATATGGATTGATAGCTTATCAGATTGCCTTTCAGACGATGTATCTGCAGTAAAAAATCGATAGCTCCTTACTGACTTGCAGGTTTTCAAAATCAGGCAGCTCGGACGAAGAACTGAAAATTGAGCGGTATTGGCAGACTATTTTTGACCGAACTTTTGAGTGCTTAGGTCCCAGCTTTCAGCAACGAGAATATAACTATCAGACGTAAAATTGCGCGCAGATTTCGAATCTGTCGTTATCTTGCTAGGGAACCATACTCAGTTTTGAGTTATTGGCTGCCAAAGTCTAAAAACGACAAAAACCTCAAAGACAGAATTCAGCGAGTTTGTGCATGCTGCCTGATAGACAGTCCAATTGCCTCTTTAATGAGCCAGACCACATCAAAAGCGGTCCACTAGAGAAGGAGTTATGCCGTTTTGAAGTTGGGACCTCATGGGCAAAAATGGTGAAAATCGCAGTTTTTGAAGGGCCATAATTTTGGTTGTAGGGCAGCTAGAAAAAATTGGAGAGTGAATACGTCCATGACGTTTTGTGGTCTGCAATGCCTGAAAGTTTCAGCTCTCTAGGCCGATTTTGAAAAATCAGCTGTACAGACCAAGGTTCGATTTTTTCGTGGACTGCCTCTTAAGGTCTGGTGACTCGGGCGGCCAAAAACAGGGGTCATATGGCAACGAGTCCTCCCTACAAAAGGCAACAACAGACCGGCTTCTGTGACACGGGGCATTATCAGCCACGAGAACATAATCACTATTTGGATAAGCTCTGACAACAAACGGTAACAAAGAATTTCCTGATAAACCTTAGAATTACAGTCAGAGAGACTAAGCCATAGACGAATCGGTTCCTTTTATGGCTTACCTCTCCGACTATGGCTATGATGTTCCATCAATGGCTATTGAACGCCTACTTAGCCATACATGGCTACCAGGGATGTGAGGTGGGAAAAAAACACCGGAAAAAAACTGTTTTTTTTTTCGGAAAAAAACCGGTTTTTTTCCTAAGGGTCGGAAAAAAACATAAATCGCGGAAAAAAACTCAAGCTAAAAATAGCTAATTTACGTCATTTTTCGTTTAAAAAATGGACTTTTGCTATGTATAATAGGCCATACTGACTCAAAACTGTTAGAAAAACAACAAAAAAGACCAAATTTGGCATGAAAAAACAAAAATGCAAACTGCTGTAAGAAAATTTGCATATAGCGTTATTTATGGAACCTGTCAGGCACTGTTTCATGCCTGTTTCGTGATTTATATCAATGTAACACGTGTATTTCTGGTCTAACAAGACTGAGGAAGGCGCTAGAAAGTACTGTTTCCCAGCAAGTTAATAACAAATAGCAAGTTAATTTATTTTTGGGCGAAATCGGCTAGCAAATAGCAAATTCCTAGCAAGTTAATTTTGGCAAAGAGCCGCCTAGCAAATAAATAGCTAGTTTATTTCGGATTGAGGGGGCGAGAAATTTGCTAGGAATTTGCTAGCAATTTACTAGGAATTTACTAGCTTCAGACATATTCATCCATTATCCCTATCTTTCCCAGCTTGGCCTGTGGGACCTAATGTGCTGTCAGGTTGGTCAAGGACCCAAAATTGGTTACGCTATGCATATAGCTAAAGTAGGGCCTATATATAACCAAGTACATATGGACGAAAGTCAGTCTCTAGGCTGACAGTAGATTCGGCAAATAGAAAACTGAAATGAATGTGAATGTGTTCATGGTAGGCATAGACTTATGTTTAGTTGCTGGTGCTTCTCGCTTCTCTTTCTGCTGTTGCTTGTTCAGCTTGTTGAAACTGAGATACAATGTACAGTTTTGATTTTAAACGGTACCGGGGTTTTCCCTTACAAGAAAATGCCCAAATGGGTCACTTTTGACGTCCTGTTGAAAGCCATGATCTTTTAATAACTATGGTCATCTTATAATCGGAAAATTTCGCAGGCATCATTTGGTTCAGCGAAACATTTGCAGCAAATTCTAGCAAATTGATAGCAAATAGATAGCAAATTTCTAGCAAATAGCAAGTTAATAACAAATTAAATTTGAAATTGCAGTGTCTAGCAAGTAAATAAAATTTAGTAAATAAGTAAAAATAGTAATAATTTAGTAAATAAGCTAGTAAATAAAATTTCTGACAGTTACAAGCAAGTTAATAGCAAGTTAATTAGAAAATTAATTAACTGGGAAACAGTACTAGAAAGCGTTAGGAATCATAAAACCAGCCTAGGATACTCAGAACTGGGGCTGGAGTTTTTTTCCGCGATTTAGGAAAAAAACCGGAAAAAAACCGGAAAAAACTGGAAAAAAACAGGCCGAGGTTTTTTTCGGAAAAATATACAACCCTGGGCTACTTAGTCCTCTATGGCTACTTAGCCCTCTATGGCTACTTAGCCTTCTATGGCTACCACTCTTCCACAGCATAGCCAACTATGGCTACATAGCCATCTATGGCTATGTAGCCATCTATGGCTACGTAGCCATAGATGGCTAAAAAGGCGGGGCCTCCTCGAGTTTAGCCATAGATGGCTACATAGCCATAGATGGCTACACATCAACATAGCCATCTATGGCTAAAAGTGTGGGGCCTCCTCGATTTTAGCCATAGATGGCTACATAGCCATAGATTGCTACATAGCCATAGATGGCTACGTAGCCATAGTTGGCTACCGCTCTTTCACAGCATAGCCAACTATGGCTACTTAGCCATCTATGGCTATGTAGCCATCTATGGCTACATAGCCATCTATGGCTAAGAGTGGGCAGACCCTGTTTTTGTAGTCATAGATGGCGACATAGCCATAGATGGCTATGTTGATACGTATTTGGCTGAAAGTGAGCAGGGCCTGCCTTTGTAGTCATAGATAGCTACTTAGCCCTCTACAGCTACCCAGTTCGGGCAGACCAAACTCCGATTGGAGTAGTTTTCTGATGGTTCCCAATGAGCTCCTCGCATGACAGGACCGAATGTTATGACTTATTGTGGTGGGACCCTAACTGGGAAGATTTGTCATCGGTAAGAAGTGCGCCAAATTCAAATCACTCAGGTACTGGCACCTTCCACTGAACCTAAATCTTCTTCATCCTCCAGGCCACCTCTGCCATTCGCTGACTTCCAGATCGTACCAAAACCACTTCGATCATCCAGCCCGCCACTTACGATTTGCATGTCATCAATCTTCGCTGAAGTACTATCCCAGGAATCCGCCAATTTGGAGTCAAAGAAGGTGAAGCTGCCGATTTTCCTTCAGCTTTCCACGATTCCCACTCTTCTAGCTTCTGTACTTCTTCAACAAACTCTCTCCTTCCAGCCACACCACTTTGATCTACTTTAAATCGTCCCGCCGAAGTACTATCCCGAGAATCGGCCGATTTGGAGTGGAAGAAGGTGAAGCTGCCGATTTTCCTTCAGCTTTCCACGATTCCCACTCTTCTAGCTTCTGTACTTCTTTGCATGGTTTCTCCTTCGAGGCACACCACTTCGATCCACTTCAAATCGCGCCGCCAAAGTACTATCCCGAGAATCGGCCGATTTGGAGTGGAAGAAGGTGAAGCTGCCGATTTTCCTTCAGCTTCTTCGAGGCACACCACTTCGATCCACGTCAAATCGCCCCGCCGAAGTACTATCCTGAGAATCGGCCGATTCGGAGTGGAAGAAGGTGAAGCTTCCGATTTTCCTTCAGCTTTGCATTGTTTTAAGTCTTGTAGCTTCCATACTGCTTCAATACCTTGTGGGCCTCCAGCCACACCGCTTCTAATCCACTTTGAATCGTCCTGCCGAAGTACTGCCCCAGAATCGGCCGAGTTAGGAGTGGCAAGAGATGAAGCTGCCGATTTTCCTTCAACTTTCCGTTATTTTAACTACTGCTTAAAATACAAAGTTTGCATCAAATATGCTTACTACAATATCCGATCCAATCGGGACCATCATATTCAGACTTAGCTAAGCGAGAGCTTTTGATTGAGTACCTACATGCCTATGTTACGAAGCAGCGATAAAAAGTTAGAAAATTTGCATAAAAAATTTGCATATTCAAAATGTCAATTTTTACGTAGCCATCTATGGCTACATAGCCTTCCATGGCTAAAATGGGTCAATCGATTTTAGCCATAAAAGGCTACATAGCCATAGATGGCTATGTATAATTCGATAGCGATCTATGCCTACTCTCAAAATGAAACTGAAATTCTGAATTTGCCGATCAGCTATTTCAGTTTCATTTTGAGAGTAGCCATAGATGGCTATCGAATTTCTTTGTAGAGTTTTATGGCTAAAAACAATTGAGCCATTTTAGCCATAAAAGGCTACATAGCCATAGATGGCTATGTGGCCATAGATGGCTACGTAAAAATTGACATTTTGAATATGCAAATTTTTTATACAAATTTTCTAACTTTTTAACGCTGCGTCGTAACATAGGCATGTAGGTACTCAATCAAAAGCTCTCGCTTAGCTAAGTCTGAATATGATGGTCCCGATTGGATCGGATATTGTAGTAAGCATATTTGATGCAAACTTTAGTCTTGTAGCTTCCATACTGCTTCAATACCTTGTGGGCCTCCAGCCACACCGCTTCTAATCCACTTTGAATCGTCCTGCCCAAGTACTGCCCCAGAAACGGCCGAGTTAGGAGTGGCAAGAGGTGAAGCTGCCGATTTTCCTTCAACTTTCCGTTATTTTAACTACTGCTTCAAATACAAAGTTTGCATCAAATATGCTTACTACAATATCCGATCCAATCGAGACCATCATATTCAGACTTAGCTAAGCGAGAGCTTTTGATTGAGTACCTACATGCCTATGTTACAACGCAGCGTTAAAAATTTAGAAAATTTGCATAAAAAATTTGCATATTCAAAATGTCAATTTTTACGTAGCCATCTATGGCTATGTAGCCTTTTATGGCTAAAATGGCTCAATTGTTTTTAGCCATAAAAGGCTACATAGCCATAGAAGGCTATGTAGCCATAGATGGCTACGTAAAAATTCGATAGCGAAATTCTATGGCTACTCTCAAAATGAAACTGAAATTGCTGATCGGCAAATTCCGAATTTCAGTTTCATTTTGAGAGTAGCCATAGATGGCTATCGAATTATACATAGCCATCTATGGCTACATAGCCTTCCATGGCTAAAATGGGTCAATCGTTTTTAGCCATAAAAGGCTACATAGCCATAGAAGGCTATGTAGCCATAGATGGCTACACAAAAATCCGATAGCTATCTATGGCTACTCTCAAAATGAAACTGAAATAGCTGATCGGCAAATTCCGAATTTCAGTTTCATTTTGAGAGTAGCCATAGATGGCTATCGAATTATCCATAGCCATCTATGGCTATGTAGCCTTTTATGGCTAAAATCGATTGAGCCATTTTAGCCATGGAAGGCTACATAGCCATAGATGGCTATGTAGCCATAGATGGCTACGTAAAAATTGACATTTTGAATATGCAAATTTTTTATGCAAATTTTCTAACTTTTTATCGCTGCTTCGTAACATAGGCATGTAGGTACTCAATCAAAAGCTCTCGCTTAGCTAAGTCTGAATATGATGGTCCCGATTGGATTGGATACTGTCAGTCAGAGAGACTAAGCCATAGACGAATCGGTTCCTTTTATGGCTTACCTCTCCGACTATGGCTATGATGTTCCATCGATGGCTATTGAACGTCTACTTAGCCATACATGGCTACTTAGCCCTCTATGGCTACTTAGCCCTCTATGGCTACTTAGCCTTCTATGGCTACCACTCTTCCACAGCATAGCCAACTATGGCTACGTAGCCATCTATGGCTACATAGCCATCTATGGCTAAAAGTGTGGGGCCACCTCGATTTTAGCCATAGATGGCTACGTAGCCATAGTTGGCTACCGCTGTTTCACAGCATAGCCAATTATGGCTACGTAGACATCTATGGCTATGTAGCCATCTATGGCTACATAGCCATCTATGGCTAAAAGTGGGAAGACCCTGTTTTTGTAGTCATAGGTGGCTACATAGCCATAGATGGCTATGTTGATACATATTTGGCTGAAAGTGAGCGGGGCCTGCCTTTGTAGTCATAGATGGCTACTTAGCCCTCTATGGCTACCCCATTCAGGCAGACCAAACTCCAATTGGAGTAGTTTTCTGATGGGCCAATGAGCCCCTCACATGACAGGACCGAATGTTATGACTTTTCGTGGTGGAACCCTAACCGGGAAGACTTGTCATCGGTAAGAAGTGCGCCAAATTCAAATCACTCAAGTACTGCCACCTTCACTGAACCTAAATCGTCTTCATCCTCCAGGCCACTTCTGCCATTCGCTGACTTCCAGATCGTACCAGAAACACTTCGATCATCCAGCCCGCCACTCACGATTTGCACGTCATCAATCTTCACAGAAGTGCTATCCCGGGAATCGGCCGATTTGGAGTCAAAGAAGGTGAAGCTGCCGATTTTCCTTCAGCTTTCCACGATTCCCACTCTTCTAGCTTCTCCACTTCTTCAACAAACTCTCTCCTTCCAGCCACACCACTTTGATCTACCTTAAATCGTCTTGTCGAAGTACTATCCCGAGAATCGCCGATTTGGAGTGGAAGAAGGTGAAGCTGCCGATTTCCCTTCAGCTTTCAGCGATTCCCACTCTTCTAGCTTCTGTACATCTTCAACAAACTCTCTCCTTCCAGCCACACCACTTGTATCTACTTTAAATCGTCCCGCCGAAGTACTATCCCAAGAATCGGCCGATTTGGAGTGGAAGGTGAAGCTGCTGATTTTCCTTCAGCTTTCCACGATTCCCAATCTTCTAGCTTCTGTACTTCTTTGACATGCTTTCTCCTTTGAGGCACACCTCTTCGATCCACTTCAAATCGCGCCGCCGAAGTACTATCCCGAGAATCGGCCGATTTGGAGTGTAAGAAGGTGAAGCTGCCGATTTTCCTTCAGCTTCTTCAAGGCACACCATTTCGATCCACTTCAAATCGCCCCGCCGAAGTACTATCCTGAGAATCGGCCGATTCGGAGTGGACGAAGGTGAAGCTTCCGATTTTCCTTCAACTTTCCGTTATTTTAACTAGTGCTTCAAATAGAACGTTTGCATCAAATATGCTTACTACAGTATCCGATCCAATCGGGACCATCATATTCAGACTTAGCTAAGCGAGAGCTTTTGATTGAGTACCTACATGCCTATATTACGAAGCAGCGTTAAAAAGTTAGAAAATTTGCATAAAAAATTTGCATATTCAAAATGTCAATTTTTACATAGCCATCTATGGCTACGTAGCCTTCCATGGCTAAAATGGCTCAATCGTTTTTAGCCATAAAAGGCTACATAGCCATAGATGGCTACATAGAATCCGATAGCCATCTATGGCTACTCTCAAGATGAAACTAAAATTCGGAATTTGCTGATCAGCAATTTCAGTTTCATTTTGAGAGTAGCCATAGATGGCTATTGAATTTTTATGTAGCCATCTTTGGCTCCATAGCCCTCTGTGGCTCTGTAGCCTTTTATGGCTAAAAACGATTTATCCATTTTAGCCATTGAAGGCTATGTAGCCAGAGATGGCTATGTATACTTCGAGCGCCATCTATGGCTACTCTCAAAATGAAACTCCAATTCGGAATTTGCCGATCAGCAATTTCAGTTTCATTTTGAGAGCAGCCATAGATGGCTATCGGATTCTATGTAGCCATCTATGGCTACATAGCCATCTATGGCTATGTAGCCTTTTATGGCTAAAAACGATTGAGCCATTTTAGCCATGGAAGGCTATGTAGCCATAGATGGCTATGTAAAATTCGATAGCCATCTATGGCCACTCTCAAAATGAAACTGAAATTCGGAATTTGCCAATCAGCTATTTCAGTTTCATTTTGAGAGTAGCCATAGATAGCTATCGAATTTTTGTGTAGCCATCTATGGCTACATAGCCATCTATGGCTATGTAGCCTTTTATGGCTAAAAACGATTGAGCCATTTTAGCCATGGAAGGCTATGTAGCCATAGATGGCTATGTATAATTCGATAGCCATCTATGGCTACTCTCAAAATGAAACTGAAATTCGGAATCAGCTATTTCAGTTTCATTTTGAGAGTAGCCATAGATAGCTATCGAATTTTTGTGTAGCCATCTATGGCTACATAGCCATCTATGGCTATGTAGCCTTCTATGGCTAAAAACGATTGAGCCATTTTAGCCATGGAAGGCTACGTAGCCATAGATGGCTATGTAGCCATAGATGGCTACGTAAAAATTGACATTTTGAATATGCAAATTTTTTATGCAAATTTTCTAACTTTTTAACGCTGCGTCGTAACATAGGCATGTAGGTACTCAATCAAAAGCTCTCGCTTAGCTAAGTCTGAATATGATGGTCCCGATTGGATCGGATACTGTAGTAAGCATATTTGATGCAGACTTTCTATTTGAAGCAGTAGTTAAAATAACGGAAAGTTGAAGGAAAATCCGCAGCTTCACCTCTTACCACTCCAAACTCGGCCGATTCTGGGGCAGTACTTCGGCAGGACGATTCAAAGTGGATTAGAAGCAGTGTGGCTGGAGGCCCAGAAGGTATCGAAGCAGTATGGAAGCTACAAGACTTAAAACAATGTAAAGCTGAAGGAAAATCGGAAGCTTCACCTTCTTCCACTCCGAATCGGCCGATTCTCAGGATAGTACTTCGGCGGGGCGATTTGAAGTGGATCGAAGTGGTGTGCCTCAAAGAAGCTGAAGGAAAATCGGCCGCTTCACCTTCTTCCACTCCAAATCGGCCGATTCTCGGGATAGTACTTTGGCGGCGCGATTTGAAGTGGATCGAAGTGGTGTGCCTCGAAGGAGAAACCATGCAAAAAAGTACAGAAGCTAGAAGAGTGGGAATCGTGGAAAGCTGAAGGAAAATCGGCAGCTTCACCTTTTTCCACTCTAAATCGGCCGATTCTCAGGATAGTACTTCGGCGAAGATTGATGATGTGCAAATCGTGAGTGGCGGGCTGGATGATCGAAGTGGTTCTGGTACGATCTGGAAGTCAGCAAATGGCAGAGGTGGCCTGGAGGATGAAGACGATTTAGGTTCAGTAGAAGGTGCCAGTACCTGAGTGATTTGAATTTGGCACACTTCCTACTGATGACAAATCTTCCCGGTTAGGGTCCCACCACGAAAAGTCATAACATTCGGTCCTGTGATGCAAGGGGCTCATTGGGAACCATCAGAAAACTACTCCAATCGGAGTTTGGTCTGCCCGAATGGGGTAGCCATAGAGGGCTAAGTAGCTATCTATGACTACAAAGGCAGGCCCCGCTCACTTTCAGCCAAATATGTATCAACATAGCCATCTATGGCTATGTAGCCATCTATGACTACAAAAACAGGGTCCGCCCACTTTTAGCCATAGATGGCTACGTAGCCATAGATGGCTACATAGCCATAGATGGCAAAGTAGCCATAGTTGGCTATGCTGTGAAAGAGTGGTAGCCAACTATGGCTATGTAGCCATCTATGGCTACATAGCTATATATGGCTATGTAGCCATCTATGGCTAAAATCGAGGAGGCCCCACACTTTTAGCCATAGATGGCTATGTAGCCATAGATGGCTACATAGCCATAGATGGCTATGTAGCCATAGTTGGCTGTGCTGTGGAAGAGTGGTAGCCATAGAAGGCTAAGTAGCCATAGAGGGCTAAGTAGCCATAGAGGACTAAGTAGCCATGTATGGCTAAGTAGACGTTCAATAGCCATCGATGGAACATCATAGCCATAGTCGGAGAGGTAAGCCATAAAAGGAACCGATTCGTCTATGGCTTAGTCTCTCTGACTGAATTAACAGGTGCTTTTCGGCTGGTACTGCTTCGGACGAAACTGAGATGACCATACTTGGAGTCCGGTCGGACAAACACTTTGTGTCGATTGCTTCCAAACCACCCCGACGACTCGTTTGAAAAGACCATATGTTTCAGTAAGTCCAAGTCAGACAGCAACTTAGCGCAAAACTTGACGCGTTTGACTTTGTTTTCATCCCTAACAACCTAACAAAAATCTTAACAAACTCCAATTTATAAAGGAACATAAATAAATCAAATTTAGCTAAAAACAATGTAAACATTCCACCTGACAGTACTTTATCCTGCAAGACTTCAACTTGAGAAACTGAGGGGATATTAACTGGAAACGGCATGGGATATTAACCGGAACAATGTTTTACCATAGATACAGTATGCGTGTGTAAAGAAAATTATTACAAATTTGACATAAACACTGCCGCCAAGTAATATCCCATGGGATATAAAGCGGAAGAAGGGTCCATGTAATATCCCAGTGGGTTATTAAGTGGGGTGAGATACTAAATGGAAATCTCCGGTAGTCAAATTTGACTATATTGTAGTCGAACCGTTTGACTACTATGACCACCAGTTTGACTACTTTTTGAAACCGAGCCAAATTGACATTTTCAGGGATTTATCATGTTACAGTTACCAAGCGTAGCCTGAAAAGGGTGTTATTCCATCGACAAATCATCACTTGAAATAAACAGTGGTACAGTAAGCGTTCCCCTCGATAACTCCTGTGCAAATCGTGATACCGAAATTCGGACATTAGATTCGTATTTCTCATAAAAAACTGATCTAGAAGATCTAATCTACAAATTCCATAAGTGATTTTTAATTTTTTTTCACCCGCTAGTTGGCGCGTGTTCTCGTGCAAAGACAATTAAGACATAGTTTAGTAGTAACTATCACCTTTTTCTTTTTATAATATCTAATTCCGTGCTCTGTGAGTGAAAGTAAAGTACTAATACCTTTTTTGCCGAAGTCCACTTGTGAATAATTTCTTGAGATGTTTGATCAAGGTTGTCATGGTTAGCGAAATGCCGGAAATGGAAATGACGTTGAATGTAACTTACTAATACCTTTCTGTGCAAGTCCAATTGCGGATAGTATTGTTTGAGACGATTCACCATGGTTTGGAGGGTGATCGAAATGCCGGAAATCGAAATGATGTTGGCAAGCAGCTTATTCTTGTCCCTATGTGTCTCAAACTCCTTCACAGAGTACTCTACGGCTTCACTCGGCCAATTAACGAGCACTTGTTGTCGGCCGACCCGTCTTTTCATAGGCATCTCAACAGGAACATTTTGCGGCACAGCTTTCGTTGTTGCGGCCCCCTGTAATAGAAGAACCATACCGGTCTTATGATTTCTCTTTCTTAATCAGTTGGGGGAAATAACAACCTACATGGTACCAGTACACATATGTGGCACGAATAACGAACATATAAGGAACGAATAGCAAATAGATCGGCGGCCTGCTAGACGTCACCGCTCCTCACCGTTGCATGCTAAACAGTGACTGCAAAAGATTAGTGAACGCGCTAGTGTCACAAACAGTTGTGTGATAGAATTAGCACGTGCCGTGCCTGCCCTTAGAGCAAGTTCTATAATACGATTGAGAGAATAAGACAATTAAGACATAGTTTAGTAGTAACTATCACCTTTTTCTTTTTACATTGTATAATTTCTAATTCCGTGCCCTGCGTGTGAAAGTAAAGTACTAATACCGTTTTGCCGAAGTCCAGTTGCGGGTAATTTTTTGAGATGTTTGATCAAGGTTGTCATGGTTAGCGAAATGCCGGAAATGGAAATGACGTTGAAAAACAGCTTATTCCGACCTCTGTGTCTCAATCAAACTCCTTTACATAGTACTCTACAACTTCACTCTGTCAAGTCACGAGCACTGGTGGTCGGCGGACACGTCTTTTCGTAGGCATCTCAGCAGGAACATATGCGGCATCCCCTTAATAGGAGAACCATTTCAATTGCATAATCGCCTTGACCCTACGGGCCGGCCCGAGTCAGACGAGTGACACATTTAGCAGCTGCGTGCACCAACTCCTTAGCTAAAGCTTATAAATAAGAGTCCCCACTGAGCGCCTGTGACTTTGTACTGTTACTGTTCAGGGTGCAATTGAAAGGACTGATACCGAACTACAACAAACATTCTAATTAGACTCACAGAGCACGGAATTAGAAATTATAAAAAGAAAAAGGTGATAGTTACTACTAAACTATGTCTTAATTGTCTTTGCACGAGAACACGCGCCAACTAGCGGGTGAAAAAAAATTAAAAATCACTTATGGAATTTGTAGATTAGATCTTCTAGATCAGTTTTTTATGAAAAATACGAATCTAACGTCCAAATTTCGCTATCACGATTTGCACAGGAGTTATCGAGGGGGAACGCTTAGTGTACCACTGTTAATTTCAAGTGATGATTTGTCGATGGAATAACACCCATTTCAGGCTACGCTTGGTAACTGAAACATTGCGTTGGTGCGTTGTGCCGCCAATTCCGTGGTGCAGCCCCTGCCTATGTACTGGACCGTGTGTACAGAGCGTGTGTGTTGCCTCAACTCACATACGCTATTGAAGCGTGGTACCCAAAGAACCGAGACGTACAGAGAAGACTCGAAAGGGCACAGAGTTTCTTCCTGCGCCAGTACACCAATAATTTTGACTACCAACTGTCCTATCCCGATTTACTGGCGATATCTGCCCAAAAAAGTGGACTGAACTTTTTGCCAGTCTGGAAATTTGCAGTGATGCGACGTCTGGAGCTTTTCTACCGGTATTACCATCACATTCGCTATGCTCCAGAGCAGTGGTTTGCCTGTTCAGACTTGCGCCGAAGCAGTCGCTTAGGACACAACGAGTACCAGGTTTTGGTGGCGGCACGCACAGCCACAACTGGTGCTACCTTTCTCTACAACACTGCTGCCATTTGGAACTTGTTGCCTGCCTGCGTCCTGTCCTCGCGTCTACGCTGCCTCAATTCCAAAAATTCCTCCGATCGCAGCCGTTTCACAAGATATCGTTACTTGAGAGAGTCTGGTCATCAGTAATTGATTTTGTTGTGATTGGCTTTTATGGCATAGTACCTATCTTATTTATTGTTGTTTTATTCAGCCGAACTTGTTTGCTGGGTCCCTGGTGTAGAGTTGTTACGGCATAAACTGAACTGAACTGAACTGAAACTGGAGTGCTCTGTTTAGGATAGTCGCCAAGTTTTACCTGATACCTGTAGTTTTGTGAATACCTACCTATACCTAATACCTGGTTGGGTATTTTTGAAATACCTGATATTTGGTACTTTTCCAATACCTGCCCACAATAGTATCCAAGGCTTTCCACCTATGTAACCAAAAACTGTGCTATCTTTTAGTAAAACAACAGAGCCGACTTCAGGTGAATTGGACGTCCACTCCCACAGGTTCATACCTGCCAGAGCGAACAGATGTTTAGCCTCTTTGTAAAAGTCGAGAGACTGGTCTAACGTCTGCATGCACACAACAACGTTGTCAACGTATATATTGTCTGCCACTTGTCTTGACACCAGACAAATGAGGTCTGCACGCTTCATGTGGTGCTTCACTGTGGCACTAAGCAGAAAAGGGCTGCAAATCAACCCGAAACTGACTCTGCAGAATCGAAAAACACGTAGATTCATATCTTTTTGGCAATATGGATAAACAACAGGAGAACCATAAAGCAAAACAGAACGAATAACTGCCAGGTAGATTACACAAAACGCTTGAGATGACACATACCTTCTAACAGTGCGACACAGGCACCCTAAAATAGACCTACAGTGAAGCACAACTTGACGGCTATGTTGAGAGAAAGACAAACTTGTGTCAATAGTGATCCCTAAATACTTAACAGAAGCCACTTTTTCGATGGGTACACCATCAAGCTCAGGAGCAACAACGTCAATGGGAGCAGGCGATATAGACAGACACATGTAACATGACTTGGACGGGTTAATTTTGGGAGACAAGCCTTTAAAACAGTCGTACAATGATTGGACATCAACTTGCATTTCGCCTTGAGCATGAACAGAATCAATTGGGTTTAGGTAGCACAAATAATCGTTCCATTACTTCCTCTTTCCTAGAAGGTTTCCGAGTGCCTGTCAAGATGTACAAGTTATACAGGCCACTTGTATTGGTTCTGACCACTGTCTGGTGGTTGCCAAAGTACACTACTGCGCCCTTCTGGCATCACTATAAAACCAAAATGTGCAACATTGCATTATATAACTTTACTGCAGCCTCTATGCTGCCTAAGCTTCGGATTTGTGAAGTAATCTCCATAGCACCCATCTTATTATAATACCGTTTCCGCTCTTTCTTGTACTGAAGGAGTGGTCAGCCTCTTCGTACACTGGCTCTAACGGTCAGGGTAAATACATAACTCATCTGAATCACATATGTTTTGTTTACATAACCTGGTTACACACAGCTTGTCACACTGGAGGTAATCAAATGCGCATTATTGCAGGCCCCCAGAAAACATTACTGAGTTCACACTGGTTTTTTCTGGGCTGCCGAACACCACACAGGAGTTTTCTTCATTTTGCTTTGAAGCCGAAAACACTCGCTGATAAGTCTTGCCAGTAGCAGCAGCAGGTGCACGCCAGTTAAGCACACGTTCGATTACACCAACACATGGCGCTGCAGAATAGGCGGCAAGGGTAGTTACCAAAACGGAGATAACAAATAGACCTAAAATGGATGTGTCCATAAATTCAGTAGTGCCACGCTAGGGAGGTGCGTGGGTCTAAAATGAGAGAAACATAGTGATAACCAAGTAGTTGTGGCAAGTAGAGCCTAAATGGTGGGCTTGGCGCAAAGCCGGTCACCAGCACCACCAGTGCTCAGGCACAGCACACAATTAATGCTGTATTCGGCATTCCATTGCATTTCATACAGAAATGCATTAATGGCTAGGCTCTGCTATGCATTTCCTCGCCTGCGGTTGCAGCCTGGCGACAGGGACTGTTTTCCTAGCTCGAGTGTGAACAACCGTTGTTAGAGGCTGTTTGTGAGTCACGGTACACAGATGTATCTTAGAGTTTTCAATAAGTAAAGTGTGTTAGGGCCCTAAGGGGCTGCAACCTGTTTTGTTTAGAATGTAGACATGCTGAAAGTTACTTAGTGCTTATGCATGCACAGTTACGAGCAAATGGTGATAGCGAAATTCGGACGTTAGATTCGTATTTCTCATAAAAAAACTGATCTAGAATATCTATTCTAAAAATTCCATAAGTGATTTTTATTTTTCGACCCGCTAGTTGGCGTGTGTTCTCGTGCAGAGAGAATTAAGACATAGTTTAGTAATAACTATCACCATACATGTAACAGGTCATCGGCCGAAGGGGGGAGGGGGGTTGGGGGGTCTGGCGCCGGCCGGGGGGTCTGATCCAAAGTTTTAGGAGGGGGGTGGGCACTAAAAAACCCTAAAAAATCATCAAAAATCGCTAATTTGGGCTAAAATACAGCTAAAAAGTGCTGTTTTACTGGCGATTTTGGCATTTTTTGTGTCTGAAACTGCAAAAAATCGCAAAAATTTGCTCAAAAAATTATTTGCCAGAAAAATCGGAAGGGGGACCCATCCGGGGGGGGGTCTGGCATAAGTCGGATGGGGGGCAGACCCCCTGTTACACCACGTAGTACAACCCAGGAAATGATAGCCAAAGTTTCTGAGACGACCAAAGTTTCCGGCAAAGTTTCTGTATCTTTTATTTGGGCTAGTTTCTGGCCAAACGTTTCTGAACTCACTCTCTGCAGTTTCTGACATCTCTGGGTTTCTGTCCCAGATTCTCGCTCCATGTCAAAAGTGACAAGCAGGGGCGCGATAAACAATAGCCTGGCCCGGGAGGCCACCTAATTGCGTAATTAATCCGATTAGCGCCCGCTGCTATGCTTACACAAACTGACACAGAAATCCAACACCTGGCCGGCCTTTTGGCAAGTTTCTGGGCGGGTTTCTGAAACCCAAGAAACTTGGTCTGACAGAAACTTTGGCTGTCATTTCCTGAGTTATACTGTATGACTATCACCTTTTTCTTTTTCTAATTTCTAATTCCATGCTCTTTGAGTGAAAGTAAATTACTAATACCTCTCTGTCCAAGTCCAATTGCGGATAGTATTGCTTCAGATGTTTTATCATGGTTTGGATGGTGAGCGAAATGCCGGAAGTGGAAGCGAGCTTGGCAAGCAGCTTACTCTTGTTCCTTTGTGCCTCAAAGTCCTTCACATAGACCTGCACGTCTTCACAGTGCCAATTCATCTGTACTTGTGGTCGGCCGACTCCTCTTTTGGTTGGCTTCTCAAGCGGCACATATTGCGGCACCTTTTTCGTTGTCGCGGCCGCCTGTAACAGAAGAACCGGTCTTATGATTTCGCTTTCTTAATCAGTCATAACTTTTAACTTTATACAACACACATGTACACATGTGTGCGAGCACTTTTGTCAATTGAATTTTAAACATTTTGATCTCTAAAGTTCTTGAAAACCTCGTATCATGATTAAATCTAGCAACTATTTAGCACCAACATTAATTATTCATTAGATCTTGGCGTCAATGATGCAAAATTGCTCCTAATGACTAGTAAAATCGTAGTAAAATATTAGTAAAATGAGTAAGATTATTAGTAAAATAAAAATTACTAAATTGGAGCTGTCTGGTAGTAAAACAAAACTGAAACTGAAACTTTATCGTCCATTTGTTAAAACCCGAGACTACTGTAGAGCAGCCACTGGGTAGGACAAGGTATAAAAATAAAAATTGAATTAAGAGCCGAATTTGTAGTAAATTTAGTAAATAGTAAAATAAAAATCCACTCGTAAAATATCAGTAGAATTCAGGAGGATTCGAAATCTCCCTAGGCAGATGTGGAATTCCGTCGCTCCATACCCCTCAAGATTTTCTCCGCCAATGCATGTCCTCACTTGACTATAGATAAGCTTGTCATACATAACTGGTTGCGCTTCAGACTTGTCACATTAAGCTACAGGCTATCTGTCTGTTCGCACAAGAGAAATTCGGTTGGCTGATGGCGGCTGCGGGCCTGACCGATCACAAAGGGCCGGTCTAAGGCTTGAAATCGAAAAGATCCAGGGTGTTGTGTTTGCTGTTGTGCTTAGTGTTTCCGGTTATGTAATTCTATATAGCATGTGGCATTCATTCTAGGGATGTGGTCACACTCGTTATAGCTCATTGCTTTAGTAGTCGTAGTGTTCCAAACCAGGAGACCAATGTAGAGCAATCACCCTTCTCCATGTCACAGTCGATTCCTGTGGAGGCTCCAATGTCCGCCTCCACCCACCACGCTTCTCCACTCTGCACCCGATGTCCAGTGTCCCCACTGCGTTGTGTGACCCCACCAGATGTTTTCGTACTCCCGTTTCTTTGCTGTACCATTTGGCGCAGAAGGCTCACTTTATGATTTATGTAGTTCTTTCCTCCCACCTCGGCTATAATGAAACCATTGAGAATAAGGTATAGAAAAACGAGAACTTACATTCTCCTCCTCCTCCTCACCACCATCACCTTCAGCCACCACTGGGCTCGCCTCGGCCACATCTTGCTCCGCTCCACCTATCACTACCCTGCTGCTGTACTGATTGACTCTGTCGTTCCCTGTAGAAGATCACTTCTCATCACAAACTTTAATACTTGACACATCCACACCTCTCAGTTGGTTATCAGTTGTTTTCTCAGCAGTCCTTTATCACACAAACACACCTACACAGGCACACACTAAATACCGTCTCACTTTCCCTTCAGTCAGTGTTATCTTTCGCTCAGGTCAATTCGCTTTGCATCATGTTTTCTTAGACTTTATTCATTCTGTTTCTCTGCTACCTGCCGCTTTTAATTTATAATGAATGCTTACCTGCTCTGGGATATTACTGTTGTTATGAAGCTACATTGAGTCTAATAGAGTGCCAAGATACTTTCTTCCGTTAGTATTTAATTAGTACATGTTTAACGACAACATTCATTAAGAAAAACCGCGCCTGACTGTCTTTGTCCCTGCAACACCCCTGGTTCCGTAGACCAGCCAACGTTGACCTATCGGACAACTGCCCAATCCAGTGGAACGAAAAATTGCCTACCGATCTACTCCTACCAAACAGAATCACCTTCTCAATTAACTGCCGATGCATATGTATATTCAACCACCTACTAATTGAAACATTAAACTGATAAACATCTGCACACTCCGTTAGTAACACTTTCATACAGTCACCGAAGCTTTTGCTCCGGTTGTTTCCCAATGGCCGGGATACTTTGGGACCCATTAGTGTCCCGCGATACGAAGTTTTTTTATGCATTTTTTCAAGTCTCAGCCAGCCAAGTGAGACACGTTCAGACTGTGTGAGACACATATATGGAGAAATCTCCATTCATCACTAGTGTTCAGATCAGACAAGGCATTATCTTGGTCGGTGATTATAAGCAGTTGAATCCTATATGCAATTTCGGAGAAGAAACTGGATATAATGAAAATCTGTTCGTCATTGAAAAAAAATCAACATCGTGAATGGTTTTTTTTTAGTTCTGGATAATCAAAGGGACTCTAGTATGTTTCAATGCCAACACTCACTCATTATAAGAACTAAAATCGCTAAGATTTTACAAATTCTAGCAGGTGCTTGGTTGACTTTGCTTTTATCAGGCGCGCTTTTTTTGCTATTAACGAAACAGTAGTATAAATTTCGGACACCTTAAACCCTGTGTTGGTTGTCGCCTATAACTAGATTTTGTTCACAAGAACAAACATGGGGTTTAGTAGGCTGTCATGTAGTATACCAGTGCAACCTTTTATTGAGCAAACTGCTTGTGTGAATTGCTTATGTAAACAAAGTTCTTATAAATTAAGGTACACAGCCTAACTAACTACACTAGAAAATCGTTTCCTCAACGATAAAAACACCACGGGAATGGTTTTTTTGAGTTCTTGATGATCAAAGGGACTCCAAACTCTAGTATGTTTCAATGTCTTCGCTCACTCATTGTAAGAACTCGAATCGCTTAAGTTTTACACATTGCACAAGGTGCTTGGCTGACTTTGCTTTCAATAGCCGCGCTGTTTTTTGATATTAAGGCAACATTACATGACACGGTTGTCGCCGATAACTAGATTTTGTTCACGAGAATTAACATAGGGTTTAGTAGGGTGTCATGTAGTATACCAGTGCATAGTGTGGGTTTGTATATTCAAATATACATATACAAATTTGTATATATATACAAATGTTTTGGATATACATATACATATACATATACAAACGGACTGCTGATGCAATATTCAATATACATATACAAACAGACATGATATACAAACGGTTTGTATATTTTCATTTGTATATTTTTGCAGTAAGTAGTTTAGCACATTTTGGCCACTTTCGTACGGTAATTGAGATATTTTTACAGTTTCTTAAGGTGTTTTTGTATTTTGAGCCTATGTCTTCAACTTTTCCAGAAGAATTTGTTAAATTTACGGTTTAGCCTCATCTGCATTAAGACCAGGGGGGGGGGTCGCACGACGGACTTTTCCAAAATATGATGGGCGCCACTTCGTCAAGCGCCTATAACTTTTGAGGGAAAAGGGGCACAGGAATGGGCCTCCCAGCATTCGACGTGTTTTGCGGCGAGCTTTCAAACACAATAACTCCAGCCTTTTTATGTCTCTTGGTTGGCGCGAAATTCAAATTTTTCTGCCTAGCAAAAGTAGTGCCAATGCAACATCTGACAAACGTGCGCACCGTTCTGGCGCCCTTCAAGCTAGAGGGCCAGCTAATGGCGCATTGCACAGATAATTGCGTGGGCAATCCAGCCGTGGAAGCCTCATTGTTCTGCGGGCTCATACGCCAGAACGGCGACCATTCAAAAATTGGGTCGAAAATGGTGCATTTTCTGACTGATTTTTCGACAGGTTTTGACGGCTGTCGCCCATACACTTGCTCTAATCGCGGCGGCTGACCCACCAAACGATAGCTAACAATCTCAGGATTCCGAAACTGTACTCAGATTTCCGTTTCGTACCTGTTTTATGCCTCTTTTTGCCCAGCAACTGTGCAATGGTCAGCAACCCTCAATTATAGCTCCAGAAAAACATGCAAATTTCTGAGAACTGAGGATGAAATTTCAACATGTCTTGAATACGATTTGTAGAGCGGACTGAGAGCTTTCGATCGGTATAGTGCATGACCTCCCAGCATAAAATTTTCTTCTGAGGTCTTTTGCATTTTTGGAATTTGTCTGGTTTTTGTCATCGATTTTACGGGGTATTCGGCACATAACTCTATTGTATGAGCACGTAGGGCAATGGGTGTGCCACCATACGATGGCCCACGTCCGTGCGCATTCGGCGGTGTGCAACAAGATAGGCTGCGGTCACTGTGTGGTTTGCACCTGGCCGAAATGTTCCGGCCGTTTGGCTTTTTCAACTACTTCTTGGCAGTTTTTCTGGTAGGCTGAACTAATGATTGAACACTGCACGTCGATTTATCCATAGAATGATTGGTTGGATGCTAAGGATTCCGAAAATGTCACTATCGTTCCGTTTCGTAGCTGTTTCACGAACTTTTACCCTGATATGCTGCCCTGGCCTAAAAACAGTCACCACAAACACTGCAGAAATGCGCGAATTTCGGAGAAATGAGATCGAAATTTCAACATGTCTTGAATACGATTTGTAGAGAGGACTGAGAGCTTTCGATCGGTATAGAGCATGACCTCCCAGCATAAAATTTTCTTCTGAGGTCTTTTGCATTTTTGGATTTTGTCCGCTTTTATCATAGATTTTACTGGGTTTTCGGCACATAACTCTTTTGTATGAGCACTTAGGACAATGGGTGTGCCACCAAACGATGGCCCCCGTCCGTGCGCATTCGGCGGTGTGCAAGACGACAGGCTGCGATCACTGTGTGCGGTGCGCCTAACCGAAATGCTCCGCCGGTCAGGATTTTCGACTACTTCTTGGCAGTTTTTCTGGTAAGCTGAACAAATAATTGAACTGCGCGTCTATTTACCCATAGAATGATTGATTGGATTCTAAGGATTCCGAAAATGTGATTATCGTTCCGTTTCATAGCTGTTTCACGCACTTTTCTCCCGATATGCTGCCTTGGTCTCAAAATACGTAGTCACCGCGAACACTGTGGAAATGCGCGAATTTCGGAGAACTGAATAGAAAATTTGAAAATGTGACCAATAGGAAGTGTAATTATTGCAGAGTCCTTCCGAATTGTGCATTGCATGGCCGTCAGGCGCAGTGGGAAACGCGAAAATTTCGGTCTTTTTATTCTTCTAAACCCAGTTTTTCACGCCAATAACTCTCTAGATTTTTTAATTATACTGTCTGTAACTTTTCTTATCTGCTCCTGTAGGAGTGAAAGTGCTACTAAGCGATGTTCCACACCTGTGCATGGTCTGGGCTGTGTGTGCCGTGTGACAGGCTTCAGTTGTTGTTTAGACGCAGGCTTCGCTTGATTTTGAAAAAAATTGCCAGTGTTTTTGCCTGCAAACACAGTGGAAATCAAGGAAAATACTCGCGCTGCTGAGCAGGAGATCCTGAATGGGTTTACAAGGTGTGTCCTACAGTATACAGACACCTTGGAATCCCTTGTCTACCAAGCATACGAAGGTAGTGTTGATTTGTTTGATAATCTGCAAATGCGTGCTATGCAACTGAACCGTCTGCAGCCAGTTTTCTGGATTTCACAAACTAGCTAACAAATCCTGCAATAACAATTGCAGACTAACACTGAAATATGCATGATACGCCTGTTCTGTTTCTGAAGCAACAAGCAGATGACATTTCAAAATTACCCACCAATCAGAAGGACTCTGCAATAATTACACTTCCTATTGGCCACATTTTCAAATTTTCTATTCAGTTCTCCAAAATTCGCGCATTTCCGCAGTGTTCGCGGTAACTATTTTGAAACCAGGGCGGCATATCGGGAGAAAAGTGCGTGAAACAGCTACGAAACGGAACGATAATCACATTTTCGGAATCCTTAGCATCCAATCAATTCATTCTATGGGTAAATAGACGCGCAGTTCAATTTTTGTTCAGCTTACCAGAAAAACTGCCAAGAAGTAGTAAAAAAATCTAGACCGGCGGAACATTTCGGTTAGGCGCACCACACACAGTGATCGCAGCCTGCCGTGTTGCACACTGCCGAATGCGCACGGACGTGGGCCATCGTTTGGTGGCACACCCATTGCCCTACGTGCTTAGACAAAAGAGTTATGTGCCGAAAACCCAGTAAAATCGATGATAAAAAGCGGACAAAACGCAAAAATGCAAAAGACCTCAGAAGAAAATTTTATGCTGGGAGGCCATGCTCTATACCGATCGAAAGCTCTCATTCTGCTCTACAAATCGTATTCAAGACATCTTGAAATTTCGTCCTCATTTTTCTGAAATTCGCGCATTTCCGCAGTGTTCGCTGTGACTGTTTTTAGACCAGGGCAGCTTATCGGGGTAAAAGTGCGTGAAACAGCTACGAAACGGAACGATAGTCACATTTTCCGAATCCTTAGCATCCAACCAATCATTCTATGGGTAAATCGACGTGCAGTGTTCAATCATTAGTTCGGCTTACCAGAAAAACTGCCAAGAAGTAGTCGAAAAAGCCAGATGGCCGGAACATTTCGGCCAGATGCACCCCACACAGTTACCGCAGCCTATCATTTTGCACACCGCCGAATGCGCACGGACGTGGGCCATCGTTTCGTGGCACACCACTGCCCTACGTGCTCATACAAAACAGTTATGTGCCGAATACCCCGTAAAATCGATGATAAAAACCGGACAAATTCCAAAAATGCAAAAGACCTCAGAAGAAAATTTTATGCTGGGAGGTCATGCACTATACCGATCGAAAGCTCTCAGTCCGCTCTACAAATCGTATTCAAGACATGTTGAAATTTCATCCTCAGTTCTCAGAAATTTGCATGTTTTTCTGGAGCTATAATTGAGGGTTGCTGACCATTGCACAGTTGCTGGGCAAAAAGAGGCATAAAACAGGTACGAAACGGAAATCTGAGTACAGTTTCGGAATCCTGAGATTGTTAGCTATCGTTTGGTGGGTGAGCCGCCGCGATTAGAGCAAGTGTATGGGCGACAGCCGTCAAAACCTGTCGAAAAATCAGTCAGAAAATGCACCATTTTCGACCCAATTTTTGAATGGTCGCCGTTCTGGCGTATGAGCCCGCAGAACAATGAGGCTTCCACGGCTGGATTGCCCACGCAATTATCTGTGCAATGCGCCATTAGCTGGCCTTCTAGCTTGAAGGGCGCCAGAACGGTGCGCACGTTTGTCAGATGTTGCATCGGCACTACTTTTGCTAGGCAGAAAAATTTGAATTTCGCGCCAACCAATAGACATAAAAAGGCTGGAGTTGTTGTGCTTGAAAGCTCGCCGCAAACTACGTCGAATGCTGGGAGGCCCATTCCTGTGCCCCTTTTGCTTCAAAGGTTATAAGCGCTTGACGAAGTGGCGCCCATCATATTTTGGAAAAGTGCGTCGTGCGACCCCCCCCCCTGATTAAGACCAAATATTATTCATCTTCGTTTTAGAAGTATTTCGCAATGAGTTTTGCTGTTTGAAACGAAAAAATGGAATAGTAGGCACGCGCAACGACGAAATTGATAATCGAATCCCGCACGCTTCCCTACCTTTTCGTTTCATCCCAGTTTTAAACGTGTTATTATTTTTTCAGATAAACCCATTCAGCCATTCTCCCTATGATGCGTAATAACGATTTCAGGGCCTATTTCTGCTTAAAACTATGCCTATGTACGAGCCTAGTAGGCCTGAATCGAAGACTAAAGCCAGAACCTAAGCCTTAACATAGTAACCTAAAACTAAGGGGTGTACAAAGTACCTAAAGCGTAAGTTTGAATTTGTTGCTACCATTTGTATTACTTAAAGATTTTCGACCACCGGTGACTTAACCCACACTGCACAAAAATATTCTTGATATTACAGATCCTAAAAAGCCTGAATTTCAGCAACAACATAAATTTTACTTGGTGAAAATTTTAGACTGGGGGCAGTGTCACTTAATAGAGTTCGCGCCGGTTGGGAGAACTGCCTGAAATCGGAATACACTCATGCAATTTGAGAATATTTCACGTTGGCTAGCCCTATAACGCCCTACCCTATGACAATGACACCCGTCATGGTACCCCTAACCCACCTGGTTTGTCGAAATCATGCTTTCCAGCAGAAAATTTATAATATTCTTAATATACAAATATACAAAAAATATGCAATATTGAAATTTTGTTTGTATATGTATATATACATATACATATACAAACTAATGTGCATTTGTATATATACATATACATATACATATACAAACGAAGTAGGCATATATGTGCCCACGTTACCAGTGCAAGCTTTTATTGAGCAAACTGCTTGTGTGAATTGGTTATGTAAACAAAGTTCTTTTAAAATATGGTACATAGCCCAACTAACAATAGAACTGTGATAGCAGCATCAACAAACTCAGCACGCGTTTCCGTGTTATATCGATAAAGGCGTCAATAATCTAGTCAAACATGGTTGCGGTCAGATATGGTTACACAACAGAACGTTCTATCTACATACAAGGCGAGTTGGTCACCTGAGATCATAATTACGCGAATTCCACGGAAAGCTCAATGGGGCACCGCGAAACTGACACCCGCAAGGATTTGTGAGAGAGACGGCTGATAATGCATTGTTTCTAAAGCAATGACACTGTACCGTGAGTACTACATCTAAATTGGCCCGAGTGCAGAATTTTCTCTGTCACTAATTGTGACATCATCGTCTTGATCAGGTGTACCTGTGTACAGGTCCATGGACTCTGGGTGGCTCCAACGTCCGTTTCTCTGACTGTCGGGCGCTGCTATACCGCCATTAATAGCCGCTCCGCTAAGGCTCCCCTTGACCAGAGGCTGTGGTTGCCCTACAAATCCGGATTTATACCCACGCCCACCAACGACTCCCGGAGCGCTTTGAGGGCGGCTTCATAGGTGAAATTATGCAGATCATTCAGCTCACAGCATGTGTGACTTGGTTATGTAAACAAAGTTTTCAAACTTGTGACTGTGTGTAGTCTCTCATTTATTCATAAATGTCTGTCATTCGCTGGCCATTGTCGGTGTGCGACAATGCCTTTATCTGCACCAAAACAGCACCGCCACTACCGCCGGCATCAGAATAAACTAGCCTTTCAGGCAGAATACCTTGGAAAAATTTTTTGATTGGGCAAGAGTAATATGTTTTCCTTCCAGAACTGCATCTCACGCCGAGCACCCGGGGATAGGTAAATGCACTAATCCCAGTCCTGTGTATGAAAGATACTTGCGCGGCATGTGCCAAGGCTCTACCGGTGGCTGGACCGACCAGCAGTGCTGTCAAGGTAGCAACCACCGTCTGGCGTTTCTCGACCGTAGCACATAAACAGTACCAGGCCAGATCAACAGTAACCGATGCAGTAGTAGTAACGGTTGCCCTCTTTTCGGTCCACAACCCTTGGCTGGTCTAACAGCCCAAAACCCTCCATTTTTTATACCTTCACACCAACATACGCTTCGAAACGTGCCGGGGACGCTGCTTGTTAGATTGACCTTCTCTCGACGGTGTTCAGGAGAGCGATGGGTGGATGCCGCGGCTAGAGGTTAAAAGCGGCTGCGCACCGCTACTGCAGAATGAACAGACAGTGAAGATTTCGTTGCACAATCTAGTGTCCTACAATTTTTTCCGCTGATACTTGCTCAATCCATAATATAAATTTCATTTTGCAATAAAATCTAGGTTTAATCGTAAACAGCGGTAGCAGTCAATTGGTAATGAAGTCGGCTCCTAACACAGCCAAATCATTGCAGCGGACCACGTTGGTGTGTCTTAGAGTGGCTGACTTAAAGTCAGTTGCTGCTGCTGTTGAATCTTGTCCCAGAGGTTGTGCCACGATAGACACATCTCTCGCCAATTAATGTCGGTCTCAGTCTGCTGTCGCTTATAACACACATACAGGCTGTATCCAGTATGTCGCAGTCTCTATACTGTCATCTCAACAAGTACCATATTTTACACAGCTCGACATAAAGCAGGTCAGTGTAAACATTAATGATCGCAATTCTCTATCTTCTACTCTATACGCTAACCAACCCCTAAACTGGTCAGCTTTGTTCGTTTCTAACAGTTCTCGGAAAATTGACTCTGTTTTCGTCGGTTTAAGTCAAAGCGTAGGTCAGGGCAACGGAAATAATTAATTAAGCAATGGCAGTATAGGTGTAGTACATCTTTTGTGAAAGTTTGGGACGAAAATTCTAAGTCCTGCTGATTTTTTAGGCTAAAAATTGAAAATCAGGGTGGTCTAGTCAAACTCTAATTTTTTAGTAATCCTGGATTATACTTATTCTAATGATACAGGAACGTCGATGGTTGCTTTTCTCCTGCCCGATCCTTCTTGCTGCCCTTCACGCTGCCACAATTCTCCCAACACTGCTCCTGCTTCTTTACGTAGCCGCATTTCTTGTTGCGCTGAATTCTGCACCGACAGCCCACCTCCTCCTAAAGAAACGCAACACCCTCACTCTGCGACTCACTCATATCGATTTACTGGTTACCTTTATATCCATGATAAAGTTGAATTCTTGGGCACTTCTGCAGTAATGATACAGGAATATCATCTGGATCAGGAGAGCTCAGTGTGTTCAAATACTTGAATGAGCTTGTGATTATTGACCATTCACATTTTGGATAGTCTGTCCGCACTTTTACACATTCAGCGCAGCTTCGGGCATTTTCACATTGAAAAGCTTTTCTGATTCAATATTTGCTGAAACATAAAATTTCAAAAACACATTTAAAACGCATTCTAGTCATCATTAGAGCCCTGCACAGGCCGCCCGGCACAAAATTTTGGCTTGGTTGTTCCGGTTGGAGTCTGCCCACAGGATGGATTGAGTTATTTTTTTTAAATCTAGGCTCTACTTTAGCCAAAAAAAGTTTTTCTTCAAAAGGTTTTATGTTTAGGTTTGTTATGTCATTTGAAATGTTGCTTTTGTACGTACTGTACTGTACGTATTTCTCGCACAAGTGATTTTGCAAGATTTTTCGGCGATTTTGGCTTTCCCTAAACGGACCAGGCCGTCCGGCGCAAAATGTCATCCGGGCGGACTCGAAATTTGATATTCCAGGCCAGGCCGTGAAAAGAGGCACCATGCGCAGGGCGCTATTTAGACACCTTTAGTAAAGAATTTTTTCTTTTCTCTTATTTCTGATAGGTTTTTTCTTTCTACCTCTTCCAAAAAAGGTGTACCTATGTACCTACACTACACTTACATTACTTGGATACCTTGCTATTTTCAATACATGTAGTTCATAACTGTGTAGATGGGTTTTTCACTGAATTGTAATAAATTGGTAGATTTTCGAATTTTTCTCTTTGATTTTCTTGAAAATAATGAAAAACCTTCTAAAAACAGGCGGTTTCTTAATACGGGAAAATCTAGAACAATTTAGAAGAAAATTTAGAAGAATTTAGAAGAAAATGGGAAATATTAGCTAACAAAATGATTTGTGAAAGCAAATTTCTACGCAGCAAAATGTTTTATGATTGACAAAAATTGCCGATACAATCATCTTACTAACTCTTCCAACAATTCGTGTTCCATCAGTTTTTCCATTTCGTTCGCTTTGTCATCATCTGCTGACTCGATCGGCGTGTTAGTTGGGCGACCGGAGTAGGCCATTTCAAATCAAAATCGATGCGAAGACCGCCGAATGAAGAATGAACTAGAACGGTCGGACCAGCGTTTAAATAAGCACTTTTCATCACGTGACAGATAAACGAGTTTTGAAGCTATAATTATGGGTCACGTGATAGGTCAGTATTTAAGCAGCGCGTCGGTGCTGCAGAGTCAGTTTGTTTGGACATACATAGAAGATTTTCGGTTTGAGAGCTGAAGAAGGTTTTTGGTGAGACCGAAAGAGTCGAAATTCAGTAAGTATTTTGCCCTTTGTAAATTTTTTTGCATACGTACCTACTGTAGTGTAGGCGGCGGAAGTTTACTCGTAGTTCGCATAAATACGGTTTTGAAAGCACTGCACACGGGTGACAGGGACATGATTTGTAACTAAACTAGGAAAATTGATGCACATAATAGCAGATCAATTTAACTAGGAATGGGATTTTGTACCAAGCACAAACACAAAAGCGCATAATTATGGTTTTGTTGAAGCCCCAACAAAGAGTAACCGACTTCACTTACGCAATTATAGCTTTACAGCAATTCCTCAACGAACAAGCAGAGTTCAATTCGAAGATGCTGGAAAGCATACATCAATTGAGTGCTTCAATGGCAGAACAATCAGCCAAGAAAACTCAGTGGCTCTGTGACAACAAGGAAGACCCCTCATATCAAGTCAGCCCTCAACCATCCACAGTTCTGAATCAGCTTACCCGCAACATACCTGCAACCTGTTCAGTTCAAGGAAGGCAGAATGTTAGCTTCAAATCTGAGGTTCTGAAAGAAGTGCAGAGTCTGAGGAAGCAAGTCCATGTGTTGTCATCAATACTCAAAGCAAGCCAAACGGCTCAATCCAGCTCAGAGGAACTTATGACTTTAAGCAATCCAGAAGATTTAACTCAACATCAGCTGAACGCCCCAGAGGAGAAGGATGCTCAATTAGAAGAGCTTCGGTTGATTGTGACTGAAGAACCTGCATCAGCTTCAGTAGAGGAACCTAGAGAAGTTGGCCCAGAAGCATCTCGATCTCAGGTTGCCAGAACTTGAAGAAACTGCAGAGTTCTGTCTTCAGTCAGCAATGAATGCAGAATCTATGACATCTGAGCAAAATATCAATAAAGTGGAGTCAAAGTCAGTGACTGCATTGTGCACAGAGAGCGCTAAGAAAACAACTGATTGTGTCCATAGTTTGGACTCTGTCTGTGATATGCACTTCAGCGGAGGAAAGGAGTACTTGTCAACGCCATGCTTGAAGCTGGGTCTTTCTGGCCATCGCACTGCCTCAAAGCTCAGCTGTGACTCTTGCACTCAACAAGAACTGCATGGCTGGAAGAAAAGGCCAAAAATGCAGCTGCCACCCCAGCATGGAGAAGCAGCTGTCCAAGTGGCGCCAGGGTTTCCATGGGATCCTGGTGTTGCAGTTGTTACAGATGTGGAAGGTGCCCTCTTGAGGTCAGTTCCTGAGAAATTTTCGTGGGAACACAGGAAACGCCAAAGATATCGGCAGTGTCTGTTTGGCTAACTGTGCCTGATTTGCCAATATGTACTGTGGTGTGTGGTGTGCTGTGATCTTGGTTTTGATTGTGGTTAAAGTTAAGGCCTATTGATAAAGAGTCTGCCAATCCACATCCTTTTTCCTTTTTTTGTTTTACTGTAACTTGAGTTCCAGATTACATCACAGCCACTGTCTCTCACCTGAATAGCCTGTTCAAGTAGGTAAGTTTAGTTTCATACTCCTTATTTTATTAGAGTAAGTTTAGTTTCATACTCCTTAGGTCATTTCCCTCCCACTGTAACCACACTCTCTTTCTTTTTAACTAAACTGGTTACAGTCTCTTAACCTGTTGGATTGCCACTTAGTTCTTTGCCGCATATGTCATGTTTGTTACTTGTATTTTGCTTTCTTGTTGGTTTTGCATTGACACTGTGTAAAATAGGTAGTGTAGGCTAGCCTTAGAATTGGCTCGCGTGTCTTCACAAGGATCGTCGTGACCTGGCAATGCTGGCCTTTGTCATCGCTGGCTTCCTATCGTTCAATTCGGCTTACACAATCAACTCAATTGAACATTCTTTTGTCTTAATCAGTCACAGCAACTGTCTGCCAATTTATTCTCTTCTCGCTGTATGCAATTCTCTACAACTGACTTCTGTTCAAATTGATTGCCAAATATGTAGAGCTGTTTGGCGTTTGCTGCAAATTGTTGGTGCCTTTGGGACACTGCTCCTGCCAGTGCTGATCTGTGCCCCGTTTAGCTCTTGTCAAGAGGGCCATTCTGTCTGGTCGTCGGGCCAACCTTCTACTGCAGTTTTGACACCTGTCAGTCTGTCTTCTGTGACTGGCTGTTCTCGGACTATTCTCTGAACATTTGACAGCCAACTGCAGCGTGACTTTTACGCGTTACGGACGCTAAACTTTCTCAGCTCGGTCATCACGGAGATCCCTGTCTGCATCCTGGACTACTCTTGGAGCCACCTTGTTGTTATTGTTCTATGTTATGTTCTTATGTTTGTGTCTTTAATCGCGTTAGCTGCGTTTGTGCATTTGACAATTTCGTAATTTCTTTTGTTTTGCTGTTAGGCGTGGCAATCCACCAGTCTGTCGTTTCGATCATGCCAGGCGATCGGGGCGATCGCTTTTGTAGGACGGGCCAGTGTAACGAATTTTGTATTCTTAATATGTAGTTATCTAATCGTGCCTATTAAGCGTAGGTACGCACCTGTTAATGGGTATCGATTGGTATAATTTGGCGCTGGCCCGGCGCGTCTGTTTAAGCCATGCCGCCTGGTGAAAGGAGTCAAGCTAGCGCCGTGCTGGAGAGCGGTTGGTTAGCGCTTGGAATAAAGCTGAGATGAAGCTAATAGTCTAACCAAGCTTGTGTCATAGATTGTGCTTTGGGGTGTCGTGGACTGTTGCCCCGCCCCATTCGCAATCTGTGGCTGGTTTAGTTTTTCTTCTTTGCGGCTTTGTTACTTAGCAATAGTTTCGTTGTTACTTTTTAGTAAAGTCAGTTTAGTAAATCTAGCTCTCAACAAAACTAACCGTTCGTACAGTTGAATTTCGAACCCTAAACGGCTGACTGAAATATGCCAGCCGTAACAACATGAATGCGTAAAGTGATTATGTAAACGTCAATATGCTTGTGTTAAATGCGCAGCAATTCGTACAGCCTCCCATCATAACCAACTCACGCGCTAATTGCGTTAATCAATTCTGCAGTTGCCTCCTCACAACCACGATTAGGCTTAGTTGGTTTGGGTTCCATTCAATATTTAATCAATATAATTGCGAGACAAATATAACAAATTACCAAACAGTGGCACGCGAACGATCTCCGTTTTCATGTCTATATCGAGCGGCACAGCTTTGGAACGCTCTTTCTGTGGTGCTAGTTAATTTAGAGAAGCGGGATTTAAAGCAAGAGGTCAAACCTGAAGCAGTTTATACTTTGCTAGTGGGGAGACATTTGATTGACAAGTTAGGCTATTGAACATTCATTGTAGTTTTAGTTTGTTGGTTTTTCATGTAAATATTTACCTACTTAAAAATAAGTGAACAGTTTTGCTGGATAAATGTGTAATGTTATCTAATCCCAGGTGTTGTCAATAAAGCCCTGCCCCAGCCCAGCCCCAATTACGAATGCAGCTTTCGCTATGACCACAAACTAATGTAGCAGTGATATCCGTTTAACCCCCTGATACACTCCGTTTTCAAAACTGTCAGTAAAAAAGTCGTTTGCCGATGCTATCGGGAAAACAAATTTGTCAAATTTGTCGATAAATTTCTATCTCTATATACACATGGTTTTCTGTCGGCAAAGTTTTCCGATACCCAAAACTGTCGGATAAAGTTATCGGAAAACGCCCAGAACCAAAACTATCGGCAAGCCACTGAAGTGGCAGGTGAGTTGCAAGGGGTTAAGTTGCACATGTTTACATAATTGCGTTTACATAAAAGTGCATATGTTTGAATGATGGTTCTATCCGATAAAGACAAGTCTGTAAACTTTTGCTTCACACTTGTGAATGCTACAACTGTCACGTGAGACAAACATGTAACTATCACTACAGTACTGCGACCAAGCTACACTGGGCTCTATAGGCCGGAAAATGCATGTAGCCGAGCCAATACAACCACCGCTCGAACTATATTTACCTCAGAACAACATGTGACAGGAGTATGGCCCAGATAAGGGCAAGGGAGTCCCTGCACCTATACACCACTTGCCACTCAGCAGGACATCTGGGTGACAACTTCTTAGAAGAAATACTATACTATAGTAAAATAGCAGTAACTCCTACTACTGTTGAACTAGAAATTAACCCTCACAATACCGTTGAAACGAGTTTTTACAAGGCCAATATTTCGAAATTTTCTCAAGCTGGTTTAAATTTCCTCACCTTTTTACTTACTTATGTCAGGGAATTTTGTCATGCAAAAGCCGCACCAACCCTGAAACTGCACAGTTTGAAGCTGCAGTCTACGTCGCCAGACGCTGGAGTGGACTTGTTTGGCGACTGTCTTATCGCTTTCAGAGTTCAAACGCTCCATTTTGGAAAAGTCCACCTCTTTCTCGTTCTCTTTGTATCTGAGCTCAGTGGCATTGCAAATCCAGTTTAGCCACAATAACGCTTGAAAATCAGGAAAGCGCACAAAATATCTTCAGCTAAGGGAAACTGATGTTTTGCCAAACGGACAAAGCTGAAAATGGCAGCCATCTAAGTTACTGTTGGCATCATAATTGTGTGAAATTCCTATCACACAGTCGCGGCGCGCGCTGCTAACGATCAGACATTGGAGACCTAGCGTGGGACTACTGTTTCCCAGTTAATTTATTTTCTAATTAACTTGCTTGTGCCTGTCCGGAATTTTATTTACTAGCTGTAGCTATTTATTTGCTAGACACCGCAATTTCAAATTTAACTTGTTATTAACTTGTTATTTGCTAGAAATTTGCTATCTATTTGCTATCAATTTGCTCGCTCAACCAAATTATGCCTGCGAGATTTTCCGATTATAAGACCACCATAGTTATTATAAGATCATGTGTTTCAAAAGGGCGTGAAAAGTCACCCATTTGGGCATTTTCCTATTTGTCTTATTAAAGTGGAAAACTCTGGTACCGTTTAAAATCGAAACTATACATTGTATCTCAGCTTCTACAAGCTGAACAAACAACAGCAGGAAGAGAAGCACCAGCAAGAATTTTCTCTAACTTCATCTCTAACATGAACACAATCAGTAGTTTTCTATTTGCCGAATCTACTGTCACCTTAGAGACTGAATTTTGTCCATACTTGGCTATAGCCCTACTAGCTATATGCGCAGCATAACCAACCTTGGGTATACAGTAGATTATGGCCGCACATCTGGTCCCAGGCCAAGTGGGGAAGATAGGGATGATGGATGAATATGTCTGAGGCTTGTAAATTCCTATAGTCTGTCCAAAAAGGAGCGACCTGGCGGTTTTTTGCGAATAACTTTTTGGGAGGTCTCGGAGCGACTTGAGCCTCATAACCACAGTTGTAGACAATGTCGAGCCGCGGTCTGCGGTTAATGCTAATCTGCGCTACGTCTACTCTGAACACTAATTTGCGCAACATCAAAAAATGAGCTTTTTTCCTAATTGCGATGAAAATGAGATGACTGCAGAATTCAATTCTAGAGTCCTTGGCGACTCCAATGATGCTTTCATGACGTGTCTAGGCCAAAGCGATCCAGAGATATGCCCGGTCAGAGTTTGCAAAAAACGCGAAAATTGGCATTTTTTTGAAAATTTCACAGAGAAGGGGGGAAACATAGCCAGACCGCTGGATTTGGCTGAAACTTCCTGAATGGGGTATTCTTGACCGCCGGAATCGATTCTGACACTTCCCGACCCTGAAAACCTCGCCCTGATACCGTAACTCGGCTTCCAATAAGGGGTGGTACAGCTTCAAGAAAAAAAGGATTTGTACTCTAACACAAATTTTCCAAATTTGCATGTCAGAAGTAGCAGTTGTAATGGCAGACGTTCGCAAACGCCTACGCTTATAATGGTATTGGACTGCTCAATCTCATATGACTGAGCTTGACCACCTCACTTTGGGAGCCGAATTACGGTATCAGAGTGAAGTTTTCAGGGTCGGGAAGTGTCAGAATCGATTCCGGCGGTCAAGAATACCCCATTCAGGAAGTTTCAGCCAAATCCACCGGTCTGCCTATGTTTCCCCCTTCTCTGTGAAATTTTCAAAAAAATGCCATTTTTCGCGTTTTTTTGCGAACTTTGACCGGCCATATCTCTGGATCGGTTTGGCCTAGACACGTCATGAAAGCATCATTGGAGTCGCCAAGGACTCTAGAATCGAATTCTGCAGTCAACTCATTTTCATCGCAATTAGAAAAAAGCTCATTTTTTGACGTTGCGCAAATTAGTGTTCAGATTAGACGTAGCGCAAATTAGCATTAACCGCAGACCGCGGCTCGACCTTGTCTACAACTTTGCTTATGAGGCTCAAGTCGCTCCGAGGCCTCCCAAAAAGTTATTCGCAAAAAACCGCCAGGTCGCTCCTTTTTTGGACAGACTTCAGTAAATTGCTAGCAAATTCCTAGCAAATTTCTCACTCCGGCAATCCGAAATAAACTAGCTACTTATTTGCTAGGCTGCCCTTTGCCGAAAATTAACTTGCTAGGAATTTGCTATTTGCTACCCGATTTGGCCCAAACATAAATTAACTTGCTATTTGTTATTAACTTGCTGGGAAACAGTAGGTCGGACACCGTACATGTCAGTATTAGTTAACCGATTTGCGTACGTGCATATAATGTCATAGCAGTTGGTTCTCATTCTCACCCATGCCAGTCTAATGCCTCTAGGCTATAGGTCACGGCTGTATGCAGGGGGCCTGCCCACTGTATTATTATTGTCTTGTGTTGGGTGCCACCAGCTCAAGTTTTCGTCTTGGCTAGCGAATTTTAGCTCTATAAACGGTACGCTACTCTACTACCTCTTGTCAACGCTAGTTTAGATGATAGTAGTTAATGATGTTTTTGCTTCAACCTCAGGCTCGGTATGTAATTATTGCAAACGGAGATGTTAAGCTTCTACTGAATTTCATAAACATATCTGTCCTCTGTTAGTATGGTGTTGCCACCAAGATAAACGTAAGAATGAAACTTGTGTACTTACAGAAAACACAAGCGCGTACTCACAAACAAATTACAGAGCCTGATAAACCAGCACTGCCGAGTCTTCTGGCAGCTGTCAGACTTATTTGGTAATTTTAGTTAAGTGTTGATGTAGTTGCTCCCACCATTTTCTGGATAGGCCGGGCCGTTTTGTTTGGCATTCACATTTGAAACAGAAATGCCAGTGATGGTTGGAAAGTTTGGAACAAATCTTGACTCACTGACTGGTGTCACAGGACGTGATTCACCTGTTGCTCTCGCCTTTTCTGCGTCAGACTTGACGTTAAGAAATTTTCTGGCAACCTGGGGTGAACTCTGGCAACTTGTTTAAAAATGGGCCGGGCCGAACGAGCGCATCCCTAGTGGGAGGCCCGTTTCTGTGCCCCTTTTCCTTCAAAAGTTATAAGCGCTTGACGAAGTGGCGCCAATCATATTTTGGAAAAGTCCTTCGTGTGACCCCCTGGACTAGTCTAAGCGCTTGAGGCTGTGCATGGCAGAGATAGCAGGTACGTAGTTGCAGGCACGAACCGTAAAGCGGCTGCGCCGGCAGCTAGGGGAGGAAAGAAGGACCCGTGGGAGACGGATTCGGACGGGTCAGATGACGAATCTGACGGGGGAGGCTGGTTCAGCGATGATGATGACCGGTCTCCGTTTACCAACGATGACGATGATGCCGGAAGTGGCCAGGCGATTTGGGGAGTGGGATGATAGCTCCGAAACAAGAGCTCGTTCCATTAGTGGCCACCCTGTGAACTTTTCGGGACAAATTTGGTTGGATTTTCAAGTTGGTCACGTTAAAGTTCCAAATCAGCTATTCCGTGTTGCTAAACTGAAAGGTTACGACCTGATCCTGGGATTGGATCTACAACGTCGACTTGGACGTCACACCATTGATTTGGACTATCGTTGGATTGACTTGCATGGTCAGCGGGTCAAATTTTCAGGTGGTACTGAAACCGTTATTTTCGGTCTGCTGGATGGGAATAGTTCACCTGATGATGCTGCGAGCAACAGTTCCGCTCAGCAGGGACCAGGGTTGTATATTTTTCCGAAAAAAACCTCGGCCTGTTTTTTTCCAGTTTTTTTCCGGTTTTTTTCCGGTTTTTTTCCTAAATCGCGGAAAAAAACTCCAGCCCAAGTTCTGAGTATCCCAAGCTGGTTTTATGATTCCTAACGCTTTCTAGCGCGTTCCTCAGTCTTGTTAGACCAGAAATACACGTGTTACATTGATATAAATCACGAAACAGGCATGAAACAGTGCCTGACAGGTTCCATAAATAACGCTATATGCAAATTTTCTTACAGCAGTTTGCATTTTTGTTTTTTCATGCCAAATTTGGTCTTTTTTGTTGTTTTTCTAACAGTTTTGAGTCAGTATGGCCTATTATACATAGCAAAAGTCCATTTTTTAAACGAAAAATGACGTAAATTAGCTATTTTTAGCTTGAGTTTTTTCCCGCGATTTATGTTTTTTTCCGACCCTTAGGAAAAAAACCGGTTTTTTTCCGGAAAAAAACAGTTTTTTTCCGGTGTTTTTTTCCTACCTCACATCCCTGGCAGGGACCTCCTCAGGTCTGGAGGCCGCGTCAGGATCCCTCAGGAGCCGTTCCTAAAACCAACGGTAAATCTAAAATCGGTCGTGGGTAGAAATCCAGTCTTTCTCTAAACCTCCAGAAGAGCCCTTTCGTATTAACGTAAATCGCTTGAAACCTTTGTTTCCAGGTCTTGTGGGTTCTAGGGCAAATGAACCTGACTGCACAGTATCTGTGAAAACCACAGAGAAGTCTAGGGATAGCACATCAAAAACTGTAGATGTACCTAAAAAGGCAACTGCTTCTGTGTCTAGATATAATCTATGACCAAGAAAGTAATTGTGTTGTGTTACAGGTGCTGCTAAGGGCGACAGCCTTATGCCCGTGCATATACTACCTGAATTTGCCCCAGGAGGCTACTTTGCCAAAGTGCGATTGTTGCCGGCCGATGAGCAAGATGGCAACGTTGCTGCCAACAGGACAGCGGCAGTGACTGTCAGTGCGGCGATCTCACCGGAAGAGCCGGAAAGTCTGATCCACGTCGCTCTCTTCAAGCAGGCATTGGAGAGGGTGAACAAAACGTGTCAGGAGGGCATGCAGGAAAAGGTACTGCTGGACCTCATTCTGCAGTCAAAGGCAGACTGCAAGCGGCCGGGAGGAGCCGAGTTTCGAGTGCTTCGATTCTCTGTGTGCGTGGTGGAGAAGTCGAATCTTTGTCTTTGTCGAAGTGAATCGAAGTCTTTGATCTGGTCTTGGGTGGACCGTTTTTCCGAGCTGTTGGCCCAGTGTACTTGCATTGGGGGGCCGAGCTTAATTCCGGATTTATTTCATTTAACCCGTACCAATTGTCGGCCAGACTAACTATGTACAAGGAGTGGCCGCTGGAAGGCCAAGAATATTGTAGGGGCGTAGCCAGCTCCACTACCCCTTCGTTGCTGCAGAATATGGCGGTTTGCACAAAGTTGAAGGAGTTGCAGTGCCATTGCAAGAGCCTGAAGGAAGCTTTGGGTCAAGTCGAAGGTCAGGTGAGCAGGATGTTGGATTCGTTGATGGAGGTGGAGCAAGAAAGTGATTTCATCGAGGAGCTGGAAGCCGAATTGGCCGGGGAGGATTGTTAGGAAAGTGTTAGAAAGAATGTTATGAATGGTGTAATGTTAGGAATGGTGTAGGCGTGTGTAGTTTTAATGTTCTTCAGGGCCAGCGGAGGAATGGTTGGTCTTGCTTACGTGATTTGAAACTAAGTGAGCCTACTATTCCTATGGTGGTCTAACACTACTGTATATGATAAGATATTTTTGGGTAAGTAAATCTTTTAATTTTTTGCATGTTTTGTGTTCGTTTCAAAATTAGGCTTTCTGACGATTCCTCCTGTGGCCCTGAAGACGACAGTTATAAGGGCTTCTAAAAACTTACCTTTGAAGCTTACTGTGCATACCGGACTCGAAACACTGAAGTGCTTGAGCCAGAACACACACGTTTTCAGACATACTGCCTGGATTCGCTACACTGAAGTGTCTGAGCCAGAAACAGAACAAGAAATCTGACACACACCCAGTGTTCCGTCCATTACTACTTACATCCATGTGTCAGAGCAGCGAGATAAATATGGCTTTAGGTGGTTTATCAATAAGATAAATTTGAAGATCAACGAAAATTTGGCGGCTGACTTCAGTGCATCTTGGGAGACTACGTGTAAATGGGAGATTAAGCACAGTTACAAGTTTGAAAGCATTGTTTACATAACCAAGTCACACATGCTTTGAGCTACATAATCCGGTCAGGGGCAGCCTCAACGGCTATTAATGCCGGTATAGCAGCGCCCGACATTCAAAGACACGGGCGTTGGAAATAGCAGAGCCCACGGACCCTTACCTGGTCAGAGATCTAGGTGCACATGAATCAGTCACACAGAAAATTCTGCACTCGGCCAATTTTGAAATAGTACTCGCGAGCCGGCACAGTTGGGCACAGTGGTTTAGGCCGCTGAGTCACTGTGCGCGTGGTCGTGCGTTAATCCACTCAGCGGGGCAAGTTTCTTGCCGTAAAGAGTTGGTCATCGGCACAAAGCCCTACCCAGACCACCGAAAGCTGGTTACAGTGAGTAGGTAAATGGGATCCGCAGAGCACTTGGAGATATGAATAGGATGCTTACATGGTTACCACTTGGGAAAGATTAGCTCCATAGTCAGAGAAGTCTGTACAATCCATGTTTTGATATAAATTTTGATCTCCGTGTAACAAACTTATGTAAACATAGGTTTACTGGAAGGCATTTTATACTATAAGCAAAAATCTATGAACTATAAGTGGACAGAGAGTTTGTACTCTACAGTCAAGATTGTTTTGCTAGCACATGTCTTGCCACCGTGTCTGGTTCAGGTAGACAGCTGTGGCAAATGGAATGGTTATGACTCCAAGGGCCGAATAATGAATCGTGATTTGCATCTTGAGCAAATGCTGAAACGAAGAGGAACAAAAAAGTGGCAGCCAAGCAAGCGACAACGAACGATGAGAGTTGTTTGGTCAAGCCGAAAGTGGAAATTAAGTGTCTAAATGTTTTCTGTACTGTTTGTATGTGTTTTTAAGTTTGCAAAGTGCATTTCTTCGCACCGTACGCTACCTTCTATTTCAAACCTCTACGCCCAGCGGCGGCGAAGAGAAACGACCGACCGATAGTCGGGGCGCTGCGACTCCGAGGGGGCCCTCAGAGAACGGAGCTGAGAGGGTTCGTGCCGCTGTTTCGTGACCCGATCGTTACGCATGATTGATGAGTTATACTGTATGTAATGTATATTTTCTCTTATTTATCAACTCTAATTTCAAATAGATCAACACCAAACATCAACAACACCTAAATATCAAATTGGAACGGCAGCATAGCTATAAAGTTGGAAAACCCAGCGGGCCCGGCGGCAACGAATTCCGCCCAAAGAACATCAGCAATTGCTCTGATTGTATGGCTGCGTCTGTCTCTCCAACGCAGAGTTCCAGCCGATGGCATGAAGACCCAAGTTACTGGCAGTAGTGAAGTTTTTCTGGCACAACAGACAGCGATCACTGCCGGAGTGGTAGCGCCGCTGATCAGCTGCCAACCGGTCAGAATCAGAGAAACTGATTGTACAGCGAATGCAGGGAAACGCTTTCTCTTGCCCCCCCCCCCTAAAACAGGGAACAGTACAGCACTTGACAGTTGACACAGATAATAGCAAAGTTTACTATATGCGCAAAACTCAAATGGATTCGCAAAAGAAGACGTTGATTAAAAAAAAATTAAAAATTAAAAATTATTTAATCTATATCATGCGGTTCGTATAAAGTTTCAAGTTTCAAATGACTTAAAGACCTTTCTCCTAAAAAACTTACCAGAAAGGAATTATGCTAAAGTTAAGATTTATACCTGGAGTGCACAACAACGAAATCTTCCTGCACCAATAGAGGTTCCAGGGAGCAGTCTAAGTACCCCGCGAGGCAGTCCGCGCAATTGTCTTCGAGGCACACTGTGAGCACATCAGGCAGCTAAAACACCGGGTGTCTCGTATTATTCCATCTGTTTTTTCGCCGGAAAAGTCAAACCTCGAGGAGGCTTATCTCCTGATGGTAGGCCATCAACGTGCTCATGAACTGTACCGCGCCATCGTACGTACCAAATATGTAGAAGACATCTGCGCCCGGCTGCTTCTCTTCCGGCGGGCCCGTGGGCCGGGCCGGGCATGCCCGTCAACGATTTTGGACCGGCCGGGCCGGGCCGGGCACCATTTCAGGCCCCCCGGGCCGGGCCGGGCCCCATTTTGATGCCCGTCGGGCCTAAATAAAGAACAGCAGAATACAAAAAAGAACACCTTGATTAGCTTAGCAATTGCCCCAAATGAATTCAAAATACGCTCCGTTCTACCATATGCAGAATTATTTTAACAGTAATTGCAGCCTTGGTGCCGTTCATACACAAGCCTTTACCCCACCTGCCGACCAACTTAATTTTAAGCCTCAATTTGGAGCTCAGGCTTAGATTCAAGTGCACACTTTGATTTTTAGGTGTTTAGCTTCTGCGTCTGGCTTTAAAAAGGGTGTCAACCACTGCCCTGGATATGTAATGTACATTGTGTATCATTTTCAATGACAAAAAACCCCAATATCCAATTCCTGGAAAACAACCCAATACCAGTTTGCACTCTAATTAAAAGAAAGCATAAATTTGAAATTCGCTGTTTTAAAATGCCAATTTCCAAAGCTTAACATGAAATTTAGCTTTTAATCTGAAAATTCATGCCAAATTTTCGAAAATTTAGTAAGACAAAGCAAAATTAACGGGCCGGACAGGGCCGGGCCGGATTTTGGGTGGGCCGGGCCGGGCCGGGCACCATTTTCAGGCCCCCCGGGCCGGGCCGGGCCCGATTTTGATGCCCGCCGGGCATGGCGGGCCGGGCATGCCTCACCTGATCGGCCCGCCGGGCCGGGCCGGGCCGGAAAAAAGGTGCCCGTGCACATCTCTAGTTTCGCGTATTCTTGACAGTCTTTTTCTTCCTACCTCCACCGCAAAGGGGGGTGTACACACCCTACACCCCACTGGATACGCCACTGAAAATGGCGTATAAAAAGGCTACCGAATATTCTACGGTAGGGTCGGTGGCTTTGCACAAAGGAACCATAAAAATCTAGTCAAGGTTGACTTTGATGGCTAAGACGAGACATTTTCAATAACCTCCCGGGAGGGGGCCACCCATAAGACGGCACATCCGGTGCGCATCAAGGAGATTTTATGGTTATTGCGCGCTACATTACCATGAGAAAAGAAGGGATTTCGTATAACCGTAGCTCTTACTACGCGCAGTGTTAGGTAGGGAACGACAAAAGCATAGCCGAGAGAAATCTCTGAATTGGACATTTAAGAGCCGGTTTTTCTAGGAATCGACTTTTGCTCCTTAACCTCCGGACAAATCTCAACTTTATGTCTCCGATTCGGCTAAAATTTTGTATTTTGGTATAATTTAACCTAAAAAGATGTTTTATCGCCTTCCCGGTCGTTTTTGTGAGACTCAATTTTTCGACCGAGCCTCAGATCTCGGCTTATAACTCTGGAACCAGTGAACCTATAAACTTGAGGATTGCATATTTATAATCACATGAGCGTTCTCTTTCAAACGATGCCCTACATGACCAAATTCGAGACAAAAATTTTTTTTTCGAACCCCTTCTGGGCCAAATTTGACCCCCTCAAAGGTATTGACCCCCATTTTTTTTATTTCATAAAAATGTAGCGCTATCTATTCACTTTTGATAGCAAAAAAAAATCGAGAAAAAAATATACATCTAATTGAGTTTTTGGGCCTTGAAAGTTGTCAGGTCGAAAATTTGCCCAATAAAAGATTGCCTTGTAAAGACCATATCTTTGTCAATTTTGAACCGAGTTCAGTGATTTTTTGCACACATATTGCACTGTGTCCCTGGCACATACTGCACAAATCTGACCTTGCTGGCTCTTGCTTGGCACCAGTTCTACGCTTCTTGGTCACATTTCAAGATACATTAGTTTACAAAGCAAATAGAATTTCCTGATAATCTGCAGTATCTTCCTGATAATTCGACAGTTGCGACTTTGTTACTGTGTTTTTTGCCATCTTTTCACTAGGTACCTACTACGTACCTACAACTAGACATCTATCTGGCCTGTGTCAAGGTTCGGTAACGACAGAGACAGCATATTTGTGGTTTCGCTGTTTCGCTGACAACATAGTATATGACTGTCCTGGGACAAGCTTAAGTTATAAATACAATGGTAAGAACAGTTGCAGTTTGTTGCTAAGTTGTAATTAAGAAAATTAACCTACATGAGTTCGTATTTAGAAAGAGGAGCAATAGCCACGCTAAAGTCTGTTGCTGCTGCATACAGCATGAACCCATGAGAGTGTTTAGAAACAAGTAATAGTCAGATTCAATTAGCTAAAGTGATGCAGCAAGCATGCAAGTTGTCTGGAAAGCCATGCACTGACTTTGTTGCTAGTGATCATGTTCAAGGCAGCATTATAGCAGCATTTCATGCCGGAAACTGAACCAGTCGCTTTCAACATAGCATGGAATTCCGTGGAATTGGTGGAAAGTTTAACAAACTGTTTGTTGATGCTCTGAACACTGTATGGCCACCTCTGAAAAAGCAGTTATACCACACATCAATTGAATTCCCACTATATAGTATAACTTTCACTGGTCACTCATTTGGAGGTGCTCTAGCACTTATTGCATAATCTAACTTTGCATTTACTATACCTGTATTGCAACAAAGAATTTCGCTCTACACCTATGGGCAGCCAAGGGTTGGTAACTTTGAATTCGCAAAACAGTTCTTTCTCCATGTTCCTCCTCATGCTTGGCGTGTCGTGAAGGCCAATGATTTCATGGCTAACTTTCCAGACTGCGATGGAAGTAACAGTTGTAGTATTTTCTGTTTGTCTCTCATATAAAATTTACAGGCGCAGCAGTTGAGTGCATTATATATGGGCATGCATCATCCACTGATCACAGTGCTCTTGAAGTGAGTAACCTACATATGTTAAGACTTGGTTGTGTATTTATTACCTGGCTTTTTAGGTACAATGTGCACATACTATGCCATTGACAGTGGAGTTATCTAAACCAGTTATTACTTATGAAATCTGCAACAGTCATCCTCTGTTTGAAGACCAAAAATGTTCAGTAAGTATGTTTGGTTTGGGTTAGGATTGACTGAGCCAGCCGTACCACGCTACAACTCAACACAGTTGTATCCGTTCACGAGAGACTCACACACAACTATTTATTTGTTTCGCAATTATATTGATTTAATATGTAATGGGAACCAACCCAACTAAGCCTAATTCGGGTTGTGACGTGTCAACTGCTAAATTGATGAACGCAATTACAAGGTAAGTTGGTTATGATGGGAGGCGCACGAATTGCTGTGCATTTAACACAAGGATATTGACGTTTACATAATAACGTTACACATTATGTTCAACTTTC
>JASANB010004933.1:0-26615 GCA_030248155.1 Sabatieria punctata | reverse complement strand
AAACCAGACCAAGATTCGTTTCGGAAAGACGTTCATCCCTGTTGACAATCCAGTGGCGTATCCAGGATTTTGGAAAGTGGGTGTGTAAAATTTTGAAGCAGGGTAAGAAAATTAAGCAAAATTTGCCTTCAAAAACGCGTTTAAAACGCATTCCGAGCTTAAAATTAACAGAAATTACAAGTTTTAGTAGTTTAAAATGGCCTGGTTGTACTTTGGGAAACATATATGTTTTATGTATATGTTTTAAAACATAAATATGTTTGTTTTTGGGAAAACATATATGTTTATGTTTCTCAATATGTTTGCATGTCAAATATGTTTTGAGGCCAATATGTTTCTGCAAACATATACATATTTTTGCTATAGGAATTCATGATTTCAAGACTTTTGGTTGCTCTTTGACAGTAAACTTTTCCAAAATCTGACTTTAAAGTAAACTAATTGAATCTGAGTATGCTATCTAAATTGTCGCAAACCGTTTTAAACAGGAATTTCAGAATCTCAAGTTTCAATTATCGAAAATTAAGACAAAATTATATGTGAAAGGTCGCTTATACACAAATATGTTTTATGTTTATAAATATGTGCATATTCAATTTTCAGAAACATATGTGTTATTTATATGTTCGATTGGCGAAAAACACATATGTATAGATATATTAATATGTTTTGAAAATATCGATATTTTCCCACTGTACCTGGTTGGGCTTCTGCCCGACCAGGGCGAGAAAATTTTGAAAATTTGGCCTACAAAAACGCATTTAGAAGGCATTCTGAGCACAAAATAGACAGTTTTAGTACATAATTCATTAGCTTCTTATATTTTTGACAAACTTTTTCTTCCTACCGCCACCGCACCGCAAAGGGGGTGTACACACCCTACACCCCCTGGATACGCCACTGTGACAATCTACTCTTTGTGCAGGAATCTTTTCACTCTACAGTTTCTCTGCTCTTCACCAGCTTCGAACCAGTGCATGACTGTTTTGAAGCATTTATACAAACTGTCCTAGGCTTGCCTGAATTAGATTTCCAAACAACAAAGTACTTCATCATACTTTAATGGTTGACATAGCAGCAGTGCTGTATTTTATTGTGAAACTGAAACTTAATAAAACACTGGGTTGCATAGGTGATGTCTCCTTAATAACACTGATACTGATGCTAATTCTTGGAGTATAGACCTGAAGTTATATAACATATAATCGGTTTGCATACACTGTCGAAGTACTACAATGGTAACCAATCACAAACGTGTTTTCAGATGAAAAAATAGTATTGAACATGTCTGTAGTAAACGGATTTTGTTGCCGTCTAGAACTCATTTCTTTCAAAAACTGGACTTAGGCATTCCTTCGTTTGAAGGTTTCAAGTTGATGTGATCTGGTACAGGACTACTTAATTCAGTTTGAATTTGCTTGGTATGATTTCGACATGAATTTAGCAATAGCGGTTCGCTATGATAATGCTGTAGAAGCCAACGTACATGCGGCCTAAATCATACAATCAACATGCCAAAAGAAGGCATACGCAAAGGAAAAAGTAAAATATTGAACCATATCAAGATTGTGATTGAAGCGAGTAGTCTATTCTAATAACATGACAGCCTGGGTCATCCTGTGTTGGTTATCGCCGCCAACGATAATTTTTTTTCAGCGATAACCGACATGGGACCTAGGGTGACATGTTATAGACTACTAAGCGGCTTCTCAATGCAGATTACAATAACTATTCAATGTACGTAGCTGAATGAGTAACCTATCAAATACACCACGTGTGGCTAACTTTTGCCTACTCTGCATGCTGTTCACTGGTCCATTTTATATGCAGACTGCGCTTATGTGTTAAATACAGTATAGATAAAAAAAAATGTCCCATCGCTTTTTCGGCCTTCACTCAAACGTTTCGTTCTCAGTCATTTCTTTGCGGATTTGGCTCAAATTTTCAGCAAAAATTAACAACATGGTTGGCTAAATATTCTGCAAGTGTGGTGCCAAAATTCCGACTCATACTGGTTTTATGACCCGAAAACTAGGAATGAGGGTGGTCCACGCAAATTTATTTTTTTTCGGTAATACAAGGAGTACAGGCCTGAAACTTGCAGGAATGATTGGTGCTGCTATTGGGCATAACATACTAAGCGGGCAGCACTGTAGCTCAAAGGGGAATTTCAAAACATGACGAAATATGACTTTTCTTCGTAAAACCGGCAAAATGACGATTCTAAAGATTTTCAATTTTCAAAAAACGCTGCAGGGATGGTTTCTATGGTGTGTAACAGAGTTTAAATATCAGGTTCATTTATTTGTCGAACTTCCTGCTACAATCTGTGTTGATTAACAACAGATTCAGTGCTTTGATTCTAGAAGGTGCAGATTTCTTAACTATGGGATTTTCACTTATGTTTTTGAAATTCCCCCATTTTAGTGCCCTTTGAGCTACAGGGCTGCCCGCTTAGTACGTTATGCCCAATGGCAACATCAATCATTCCTGCAAGTTTCAGGCCTGTACTCCTTGTATTACCGAAAAAAAATAAATTTGCGTGGACCACCCTCATTCCAAGTTTTTGGGTCATAAAACCAGTATGAGTTGGAATTTTGGCACTAAACTTGCAGAATATTTAGCCAACCATGTTGTTCATTTTTGCTGAAAATTTGAGCCAAATCGGTAAAGAAGTGACTGAGAACGAAACGTTTGAGTGAAGGCCGAAAAAGCGATGGGACAATTTTTTGATCTATGCTGTATATAGCAACATACTGTGGTGGACTTAGAGCACTGTTCATTAGCTTGTCTTTGTTGCAATTCCAATGGTTGTGTGATTTACAACATTCGTTTCTTTAGCTCATACATGTACCAGTGGCCCGTGGGTCGGCCCCTCCTGACTTAGGCCATACCGCCCATTTGGGGGAACCCCTTCCTCCTTCGGTTTTGCTGACAGCTTTTGAGCAATTTTTGAGATTTTCCGATACTGAATTGCTAACCTGTCAAACGGCGTTTCTTAGCTGTAATTGAGCTTAAATTAGCGATTATTGAGCATTTTTAGCCGAAAAATCGTGATTTTTTGCGATTTTTGAGCGCCCAGCCTTCTAACCCCTCCCCTTTGCCGCATGACCTATTGCATGTCTGTTTGACTGACTTGTTTGTAGGGCAATCAATAGGTAAGAGTAAAAGCGACACAGAACTCTACAACAGCATCAGCTATCGCTATGGAATAGAGAAACATCATGCCAGCAACCCAGCTATATGATCACATGAGCTTGAAGGGTGTATCAGTAATGCAGTATGTTCATTCAATCTCCTCTTCCACTGGTGTTTGTTGACCAAATGCTGAACTGTCTGTCGTGGCAAGACCGCATCCGATTTGAATCTGTCAACCGCCATTTCTTCCATAAACTGGGATCAATTTCTGGCGGTGGTTCAGTTGAACCAGTTAAATGTACAATTTGTATAGGAACAGCAATACACAACATTCGCTATTGTGTCACAGTGAAAATTGGCGAAGAACTGCACCGACCAGTGGTTAGAATTTCTGAAGATCAGACACGTGAGGTGTGTTTTTCCCATGTTTTTCCCGTATTTTTCAAAAAAACGTTTTTTTTCCTAAGGGTCGGAAAAAACATAAATCGCAGGGAAAACTCAAGCTAAAGACAGCTAACTAATGTCATTTTTTGTTAAAAGTGGACTTTTGCGGTGCACAATACAGGCCGTATTGACTCAAAACTGTTAGAAATACGACAGAAAAGACCAAATTTGGCATGATAAAGCAAAAAGGGAAACTGCTGTAAGAAAATTTGCATATAGTGTTTATTGATGGGTCCCGTCAGACACTGTTTGGAATCGCGCCGGCCAATGGCTAGCAGGCGGCCATTTGATTGACATATGGACCGGCCATGCTTTACTAGGCAGCGCTCAATAGAGAGCCAATTCAAGCAACACCTGGGCGTCAACCAAGTGTCTTCGTTAATAGCAGAGTCTGGCGGATTAGCGCTTGTTGCTTGTACCAATGGCATCGGGGGGGGGGGGGTCGGCCCCAACCTGACTTAGGCCATACCGCCCAGTTGGGGGATTTTTAGCCGATTTTTTTGCGATTTTTTAGCAGCCAACCGCTCTCCCTAGAAATTGGGTTCAGAACCCGAAAACCCACCTTCCCCTTTGCCAGATGACCAACATATGTGTTTTGATTTGACTCATTTGTTTGCAGGGGAATCAATAGGTAAGAGTAAAAGCAACACAGAACTCTACAACAGCATCAGCAGTCACAGAAGGATAGAGAGACGTCATGCCAGCAACTCAGATATATCATCACATGAGCTTGAAGGGCGTATCAGTAATACAGTACGTTCATTCAAGGCTCCACTTCCGCTGGTGTTTGTCGACCAAATGCTGAACTGTCTGTTATGGCAAGACCGCATCCGATTTGAATCTGTCAGCCGTCATTTCCTCCATAAACTGCGATCGATTTCTGCCAGCAGTTCAGTTGAACCAGTTAATTGTGCCATTTGTATAGGAAGAGCAACAGATAACACTCAACATTGTGTGTCAGTGAAAATAGGTTAGCTGAAGAACTCAACCGACCAGTGGTTAGAATTGCTGACAATCAACTCTTTCTGCAAGAACCTTTTCACTCTACAATTTCTCGGCTCTTCCACCAGCTTCAAACCAGTGCAATCGAAATTGAGAACGTTCGGTGGGCTGGCGATCTGCAATGGGACATCTGTGTGGGCTTAGCTGACCATGCAGCCAACATTCGCTCGCTGCACTTGAATCATCTTGACTTCCTTACATCCCGATTCCGGCGCACATTCTGGAGAGATTTTTGGCAGTCACTGTATAACGTAGATGCTGTATGCGTGCAATCCATTTGGCTAAATATCTTGGATGACATGGTGGCCATTCTGACAGAAAGTAGACTGCTTAGGAGCTTGCGCATAGACTCATGCATCTCCACGAGCCACCTAACTGACGTCGGTCTGTCGGCTGTGGCTTCGGCATGCAGCAGACTTGAGAACATTGAGTGCGTGTTCTGTATTGTCAATGAGAGATGTTTTAAGACGTTTATACAGGCTGTCCTGGGCTTGCCTGAATCGTCCCGTTCTAGATCTGGGAGCAACACACTTAATACTTTTAAGGTTGACATAGCTACACTATGTGCATGGTTCGCTGGTCAAGAGTCAGCTCATGATATCGTCAGTATAATCAAAGATAATGCAGATATTGTCCTTTATTCTGAAACTTTTACTTGATAAAATTAATACTGGTATTACGGATGAGCTGTTACGTAGAAGAGAATGTCGGTGTTGTGACTTTGTACCGGCTCAGTTATCTTCTACGTACGGCGGCAAGCATTTTTCGGCCTGAGACACAGTGTTCTACACAAATTGGCTGGGCAGTCTACTGAGCAAAGCGGCACAAAGTTCTGTTTGGAAAAAAGGAGAAAACGCGCGCAAAACTTTTCGAAACTTCAGAAGCAATTTTGACGGATAAAAGGGCCTATGAAAATTGGATTTGATTCTACTGTTTTGAAGCCGAGCAGTTTTATGTTTTACGTATGTCAGTAGCGCAGCATTCGACGCTAAAAGGAAAGCAACTTCAACGGACGCCGTTACAAAAATTAACTGACATTTTAAAGGGATCTTCTGCACAGCCGCCGCCGTCTGAACAAATCGGCCAATCGCCTGCATCATCCGGTCCAAGCACGTCAACACGCCGCTCTGAGTCAGCCATCGAAACTGAAAGCACAACTCAAAGGCAAGCAAGTGAACGACAAACACGTTATCTCGCTCGACTAGAACAAGCACAAAACGTTGAAATGGAACAGGTTCTTGCACAGTTGCAGCAAGGAGCTCAGCAAATGCAGAATGCAGCTCAACACATGCAAACTGCAGCACAGCAACAAAATTCGCCATTTCCTAGCCCAAATTCAGTAATACCATTCTTCAAGGGTGAAAATTGGAACGATAACTTTGCGGATTGGCATCAGCAGTTTACTGCAATTGCAGATGCATGTAATTGGAATGATGACCGTCGCCGCAGGGCTTTGCCAGCTTATATCCTTTGGCCCGCACGCGAATTTCTAAATGCCTTGCCCCCGGCAACTAAAAACAACTATCTTCTCCTGGTACAAGCTCTTACTGACAGGTTCCGACCCCCACAAAATGCACAATTTCGTGCTGATGAGTTAATGAGTCGGGTACAGAGTTCTACAGAAAGCGTGGAGCAATTTGCAGCCAGCATTAGAAAATTAATTGGGGAAGCCTACGCTGACTTCCCAGCTGACAACAGGGAGACGTTAGCCAGAACTGTTTTTCTGCGTGGTTTACAGCCGTATCTAAAGTTTTCGGTAGAAGACAGGGACCCCAGAACGTTTGATGACGCTGTGGTATTGGCTAAACGCTATGAGTGCCGAGCGCAAGCAGCAAAAAGCAAAACAGAGGCAGCCAGCGCAGGCGTGGAACAACAACATAGCTCCGCTAACACTACAGCAAAGGCTCAAAGTGCGCTATCTGTACCACGGGCTCTCGGCTCGCAGCCGGAACCTAAGACTGCTTTTGACGCTTTTCTGTCTGCGTTTTCCCAAGTAGCCAGTAATCCAAGTGCCAATTACCAGCCTGCTAGTGGACTGCAACGACAAAATCGTTCTTATAATTGGAATAATAACGGTCGACTTCGAGACGCCCTGGAAGGAATTATGGCACAAAGTTCAAGACGATTTGAAAATCGAAGGCAAGGAGAAGCTCATCAAAGAGGCTGTAGCGAACATGCCAAGGGACAGCTGTGCGCATTGACCCATTCTCACCGCAATGAAATCTTGCACAAGTGCCGACACAAAGACAGTCTTCGAAAGGACCGATCTGGAGACTTACGACGAATGTACTGTCGAATCTGCAAAGAGGATACGTGTGGATTTTGTCTGCACCGAGCTGGGTACTGCTTGATTTGCAGTCCCACACTGGATCTGCTGGAGGAAGCCGTTCCTGCCAAACGTCTTCGTACCAGTTCACCTTCAGCCAGGAAGGACTGGAGACAGGAAGGCAGCAATCCATCGGCAGAGGTCATACGCCAGAGTAATGTGGAGTCAGCGTGCACAGCTCTTGTGGCTGTGACTCAGGAGCTAGCAATGACGCGAAGCCAAGAAGTGAACCACACTTGTCAAATGGCTACTGTTCAACTGCGAGAGGTCAGATCTGAGGTAGCTAGCCTGCACAAGCAATTGGCTGAGCAACGAAAAGAAAACTACAAACTTGCCAGTCAAGTCACCTTCATACGCCAAGAGGTCCAGGAGCTAAAGGATTCCAAAAGCAAGCTGGAGGAGAAGCAAAAACGACAAAGTGAGGACAGTGATGGAAGTGGAAGCAACAGCACCCCAAAAGAGGCGAGTGATGATGTTGAGGAAGAGGAGGACCAAGAGGCAGATAGGCACAGCCCTCCACCTCAACAGCAGTTGTCCTCGCAGGGACGCAAAGTGAAACCCAGACGAATTTTGAAGCTCACAACTGGGATGCTGATTATGACAACCGTGTTCCTGTGCGCTCCAAGTGCTTTAGCTCAAGAAATCGATGCTTTTGTGGGAAACGGAACATCAGCTCCCTCAGCTACTACTTTTTCTGATTCAACGCCAAAGGAACAAGCGAGTACCACCACTCCAAAACACTCTGCTACTATGGATCCACCAGGTCCATCTCACATGTCACACAAATATAATTTGCGTTCTCAAGTACCTGTCTCTACCAGCAATGGTGTGAGTGGAACGCTTGCTACCAATTCTTGCATTGTGCTACAAGCAGTGTGTCTTCTTTTGCTACTGCCAGTCGTCTATGGTGACTCCACTTCTAATAGTATTGCCAACGTTAGCTCACTGTTTCAAGAACTGTGGTCCTGGTTCATCCCTCAATCGATCACATGGTCACAGTTTGTCAGTCAAGTTCTGATGTCCTGTGCTTGCTCTTACATCTTGCACATCTGTTTTTCCGTTTTCTGGAGCGAGCACTGGGATAACATTACCTTTCTCATCGATCGCATCCATGCACGGTATCGCAAGCTCCGAAATCGCCATTCAGAAGCGAAACGACAGTTGCAACGACTCCAGCGGCAAGTAAACAGCTTGCAGCAAACAGTCACGCACAATCAAGCTTCGTGGTACCTGAATGAACAGCAAATTCAAAGACTGATTCGCTCCGCTGATAGCCGGAATAGGTTTGACCAAGAATTGCAGTCCTTATCGCAACGATTGCAACAGCTGGAAACAACTCTGCCACCTCCTGCTTATCCTGTTGCATCTACATCCCTTTGTCCTGCTTTGTTTCGTGCCTCCACGGCTAGCTCAGAAGCCCTGCGCAACACTCCATACAATTCGCCAGACATGCAGCTGCGAAGGGAAGGATGTGGAAGTGTACAGGACCAGGTACAGAGTGGACAAGAATCGTTGTATGGTGAAGAAGATGAGAGCTGAACGATTTATCAAATAGTCTGTATTTGTGAACTTTCATATATTTTGTGCGCATTTATTTGGTTCCATTATCCTTGTGTATCCCCATCGGCTAGGTGCTTTGTATACTGCTGTAGTTTATCTCTAACGTTTAGGTTTACTTGTGGCCACGTGGGCGTGTGTCTTTTCTGAGGGTAGGATATTACGGATAAGCTGTTATGCAGACGAGAATGTCGGTGTTGTGACTTTGTACCGGTTGCTGGTATGTGGAACGTGTTTTGATTGGCGGCTAAGATTGTGTGACCCTTTGGGTCTGGTATGTGTTCGAGTCAGTGCTGTGCTTGAGTTGGCTAGTAAACGGTGGCTCAGAGCGGTGTAACATTTAGTTGCATAGGTAAATGATAAAATATGATATGGTTGCATAGGTAAATGATAAAATATAATAAAATAAATACTTATCATATGCTAATAATGTTTGTATAAAGTTTAGCTCATTTATTGTCAATCTTTTTGTAACAACCTTTTTGGCAGTGCCTGTTTATTACCGTTTATGCCACCGGTGTGCCACAATTTTGGCACAGTTGTAGCGGAATTCATACTATCTGGAATAAAATGTGCATAAACACAACAGGTCCACATTCTGGAGGCGGCTTTGGCAAACACTGTATAATGTAGATGCAGTAGATCTGCAATCGGTTTGGGTGACTAATTTGGATGATGTGGTCACCAGTCTAACAGAGAGTAGACCGCTTAGAAGCTTACATATAGACTGAAGCACCACCAGGAACTGAGGTCGGTCTACAGGCTGCGGCTTCCTCATGCAGCAGGCTTGAGAGAATTCAGTCATACATGTAACAGGGGGTCTGGGGTCTGCCACCCACCAGACTTAGGAAAGATCACCCGGATGGGGGACCCCCTCCCCCAAGACAATTTTTCCGACCCCCCCCTCCGATTTTTCTGGGAACCAATTGTTTAGCAAATTTTTGCGATGTTTTTTACAATTTCAGACACAAAAATTGCCAAAATCGTCTGCAAAACAGCACTTTTTAGCTGTTTTTCAGCCTAACTTAGCGATTTTTGGCGATTTTTAGCCAAAGATTTCGATTTTTGAGCCATTTTTAATGCCCAGCTCCCCTCACACAGGGTCAAATCCAGACTGGTTAGGAAGCAGAGTTAAAAAGTTAGAAAAATTGCAGAAATTTTGCATACTACACTATCCGATCCAGTCAGGACCAACATAATCAGACTTGGCTAAATGAGAGTGAAGCCGAAAGCATATCGAAGCAGTATGGAAACTACAGTACAAGACTTCAAACAATGAAAAGTTGAAGGAAAATCGGAAGCTTCACCTTCTTCCACACTGAATCGGCCGATGCTTGGGATAGTACTTTGGCGGAGCGATTTGAAGTGGATCGAAGCAGTGTGGCTGGAAGGAGAGAGTATGTCGAAGAAGTACAGAAGCTAGACGAGTGGGAATCGTGGAAAGCTGAAGGAAAATCGGCAGCTTCAGCTTCTTCCACTCTGAATCGATTCTTGGGATAGTAGTTCGGCGAAGATCAGTGACATGCGAATCGTGAGCGGCGGTCTGGATGATCGAAGTGGTTCTGGTACGATCTGGAAGGCAGCGAATGGCAGAGGTGGCCTGGAGGCCGAAGACGATTTAGATTCAGTAGAAGGTGCCAGTACTTGAGTGATTTGAATTTGGCGCACTTTCTTATCCACGACAAGTCTTCCGGGTTAGGGTCCCAGCACGAAAACTCATAACATTCGGTCCTGTCATGCGAGGACCTCATTAAATTTTAACCCAACTTTTGAATGTCAATCAAATTAAATTAATTGAATTTAAATAAAATACGTGCCAATTATGTGAATTTCAATTACAATTAAATTTGGAACGACGTCGCTTATGGACGGCCCCCCAAGTGCAATATACAGGGTGTGCCAAAAAAAAACAACCCAGCAGATTTTTCGCTGTAGCAACCGCAAATCTCAACCGATTTGAATGAATCCTTTTTTAAATGAAAGATAAATAAATTCTTGAAAGATTGATGTAACTGTGCCGACCACAATTGCCGGCACTTGCTTCCGCGACGACGTATTGGAATTGCGACTACGCCTGCTTACCGTTAGGCTATAAGAATGCAGAGCTTAGCTACATACGAACTGAGGTGCGACAACAAACAAGTAAGCAAAAGAAAACTTTATTCAATTACTTACGACGTGGTCCTTAGGCCGGACCAAACAGCGCACGCGTCCTGCTCTCCCGTTTGACCAGACAATAAACAATAGAGAGACGCGGCTAGGCGCATCGTAATTAGAACCAGTTTGCAGACTGGCCGCAGCAAGCAGACCTGCTTTATTCAAATTAGCAGAGTGCGCACGCACACAAAATTGCAGCTTTGAACATCCTCCCCAGGGGAAGGTTCGCCTAGCACAAAAGAAAAAACAAAAGAACACATTAGTTGGAAGTGGTAGTGTCCATGTCCTTAGCGTTTCCTTCGGCCTTGTCTTCCGTCTGCGTGCGTGGTGGCGTGGCCGTCTTGGTGGTGAGTTTCTGGTTGTACTTGCGCTGTTGCGCCTGATGTTTCTTGGCCTTCGCTGCCTCTTTAGCTAGAGGACTTCGATAGCGCGGTGGATTGGCGCTTCGGACGGCTTGCGGCTTGTAGGGCTGAGGATTGGAGGGGCCGGCCGCTTGATAAACGAGAACTTGTACTCCCTGGCCAATGACCTGGGCCAGCGGAGCCTGCGACACCGTAGGAAGAGTGGTACTGGGACCGGCAGAGGCCATGCGACGTTGGTCGGCCTGCTGCCTTCTACGGCACTCACCGATCACGTGCCCTTTCCGCTTGCAGTAGCGGCACGTTGGTTGCTGTGGAGGCTTCATGCGGCACTCTGTAACAGATTGCAACATAGCACGTGATCGATTGATACAAGGTGGTCTTAGCAGATCAACAGTAAACTTAGAGGGACTCATACCATTAGTCAAAACCGCGGATAAGTGGGAATTTAACCCACCCTCAGGGGCCTGCTTCTGGCATGCAACACTATGAGTTCCCACTGCAGATAAGCCGGAATTTAACCTGCTCTCTGGAGCCGCCTCAATTGTGTTGTCAACACTATGAGCTCCCACTACAGATAGGCCGGAATTAAACCTGCCCTCTGGAGCCGTCTCAGTCGTGCTGATGTCACACCCTAAGTGAAGATTCAGGATTGGATTAACAGTGTCCTGATGGTTCGAATCCACAGGAACTTCGATTGGAGCCAACAGTTTTACTGGTTTCACTACCAGCTTGGTAGAACCTTTACCCTTTTTGGTATCAAGAGTTCGGACAGACACAGTTCTACATGTCCTGTCAGGACCAGGTAGAAGTTGTTCAATTTTGCCAAGTTTCCAGTTGGCAACAGCAGAAGGCTCTTTCAACAAAACAACAGTCCCCACAGAGGGAACCGCTTCAATCCTGTCTCTTCCTTTAACTGCTAATCTAGCCTCTTGGAGAACCTGAAGATACTCCAAGGACCAAAAGTGCCACCATTTTTTGAGTAGTTTTTGGCGTTCAGCCCAAATGGTGTGCAGATACACCCTCCCCACTCAAAAAGGTTTGAACTTGGGGATACTGGAAGGCGTGTCAGAGCAGCGCATAGAATGAACAAATCGAACGATATAGGCCAAGATGCACAACAGCTTAGGCAAGCAAGAATAGCGAGCCACTAAGTCAACCAAAACGGCAGTGTTGACAGCTTTAAGAACAGGCAAAGAAGGTGGGTCAGTATCAGCTGTAACGAAAGAAACTGACTCATCAAGCTCTGATTGAGAAAGATATTTCTCAGCAGGCCAAGCCTGTTCAGAAAGGGTCAGAAAAGAAGGACCCGACCACCATAAAGAGTTAGTGGATAGACTACCATACACACTAGCTTTAGTAGGTATATCAGCAGGATTTTGAGTACCTGGGCAGTGACGCAGCGAGACCAGTTTGTGTGGAAGCACACCAGAGAGGCCTTCGCGCACGATAGCGAGACGATTACGCACCCAGGCAGGTGGCAGATTGGCAGTCTTGAGCCACGCAAGAACACAGATGGAATCAGACCAAAGGAAAGCATTGGACAGACAGAGTTTCAGTTCTCTGGACAAGAACGGTGCATGCATACCAACTTCCAGAACAGTAGGCAACTGTTAGTAATCATTGGGAAGGCAGAACTGGTCAAAACAACAGAGCAAAAGCAGAATATTGACCAGTTTAATCACGTGAAATCGACTTGGATACATGATGTAGAGCCAAATCATCATGAATTGCACCACAGCCCTCAGTACCAATTTTCTCGAGAATATGAGCAGATTTCTTTTTAGACAGAACCGACTGCTCGTTTGAGAAACAGTAGGCAACTAGATTGTCAGTTTTCTGGTTAACCCACGTTTTGCCAGCAGGTACCAAACCAAACACAGTATGCCACAACGATAAGCAAGGACTGAGGTTAATAGGTGCTTTTGGCGTGAGTAACTGCGCAAAGTACTCATTGCCCAACAGAATGTCTATTCACTGAGACTCAGGAGCAGACAGTAGCTCATCAGCGAAATCAGTAGCGCAAATTGAGTTTGCGTGTAAGCTAGACATATCAATTGGAAACCGGTACAATGGACGAGTGGGCTCAGCAGCCACATTGCATTCAACTGGAAGACAACCAGCAGTGCGTGTACACAAGCCCAAAGAAACCAAATCAGATTGGCATTGCACAGGTTCGCCACCCAAACAAGTATTGAGTGCGAAACTTTCAAGCTCACAGGCTTTTAATTTGAGCAATTTTTGCACACGAGAGGACACAAAACTGCGTTGAGAGGCGCAGTCAATTAGTACGCGCACTTTGACCGTTTTGCCAGTTTCCAAATTTTTGGCTTTACAGGAGGCAGTCATTAGGTGTACATACTTCTCTCTACCGTCTTTGGACAGAGACAAGCAAGAAGCTTCAACATTTGGATTAGGAGTCTGGTCAGCAACAGAATTTGAAGCATCCGATTTCTTTTGCACACCTTTGCCTTTAGCTTTTTTGCGATTGCCCTTAGCAGGCACAGGCAATTGTTCTTCGCAAGAGGAAGAGTCACTATCAGCAGCATACAACTGCTTAGGAACTTTCTTTCGTTCCAGAACCGGTTTTGATTGAGCGCTAGGCACGTTCTCACCAAATTTTTTCTGACACAGAGCAGAATGATGCTGCCGGTCCTTGCAATGGAAACAGACCTTAGCATTTTTGCAATTTTTCTGAACGTGGCCAGAGCGCAGACAACGGAAACACAACCGGTTCCTAGCTACAAACGATTTGCGAGCACTAAGTGCTGGAAGTTTGGAGCACCGATCAGAGAAATGCGCATCCTTACAGAATACACAAGAAGGAGTGGAAGCACTCGTCAAACTCGCACCAGTAGGCTTCAAAGTGGGAGATCTAGACATTGAATGAGGAGTCTGAACATTCGCTCGGAAGAAATCATTTGAAAAGCGTTCCAGTTTGACCTCTTGGTCCAAGAACGACAACAAGTAAGCCAGATGATCAGCTCCATCACTCAAAGAACTAACTCGTTCAGCAAACTTCCTAGCCAACCGCATGGGAAGCTTAGACACAACAGACTGAGCCACTGATCGACGAGCAATGAACTGAGAGGCATCAAACCCCAATTTCTCTAACCGCTGCACGTGACTAAACACAGTACAAGCAAACTCGTCTAGTTTGGACAAGTCTTTCTCGGACAGTTGAGGCATTGTGTACAAAATCTGGAGGTGCTGATTGAAAGTTGCACTTTCAGAGCCATAAGCAGTTTCCAGAATTTGTTTGGCAACAACGTAGTTGCTATCAATGACATCAAGAGCCTCAATTTTCTGCTTAGCAGAACCAGCGAGAAACTTGAGCAAATAGGCTAATTTCTGAGCAGGACGAAGCTCAGCGCGAGCATCAATGTTTTGTTCAAAATTTGTCCACCATTGCTGCCATTTCAAAACATCGCCAGAGAAGGCATCAATGCTCAAGGCAGGCAAAGGACACAGAAGACTTTGGAAAAGTCTGGTTGAGTACAATGACTGAGCATCAGGTAGAGTGGATTGAGTAGGTGCCACAGAAACAAGAGGAGCAACAGGAGGGCACACTCCTAGCACATCTGTAGACGGCATCACAGGTGCGGCCGGGTATGTTGAGAACACACCATCAGAAGAGAAAGGATGCACTCTAGAGGCCATAACTACATCACTAGTAGAACTGGCTGTCAACAGAGTGGGTGCAGTTGCCGCCGAACGGAAAATCGGTGCAGAAGCACGTAAACGAGACTGAGAGTCAACTGTGGAAACAGTAGACGAAATAGATGCCATAACAGTCTGTGGAAGACTTTGAGATACGATGGCATGAGACGTGAGCAGAGGACCATGGCAGGTCGCAAATGTGACTGATGGGTAGACAAAGCTAGAGCGAGCACCAACCATGGAAGTGTTAACCAAAGTGCTAGGCACTGATGGCAACGAACCAGTGGTAGGAGCCACAGTCACAGAATTATTGACCACCGAACAGACAGAGGTAGGACTCTGAGAAACACCTACAGTGGCCAAAGACTGAGCACTCGAACCAAACACTGCTGTTTGAATTCTGTCAACCTGCATTTGCAAACTAGCAATGGTATTTTGCTGAGTTTGTTGGAATTGTTGGAGCTGCGTGTGCAAGCTCAACTCGAAACGGTCAACCAATTGGCGAATCAGTTGATCGGTTGCAAATGCAGTGGGAGGGAAACCCGAGTCCGAAGACAAGGGGGGTAATGAAGCGTTAGCGACAGCGGACCCAGCTGAAGCCACACAAGCATACCCGACTGAAGTAGCATTCAGTGCGCCTCGTGGAGAGGAAGAACTGTCAAGAGGAAGAACTCCTTTGTCACCCAGAGGGTGCGTAGTGGGACCAGAAGGAGTAGACAGAGACTCCAATTGACAGTTCACCGCAGAAGTCTGAATGACCTCAGTACTCCCAGGCTCAGTAGGAGATACAAGCAAAGACACAGGCAATGCTAACAATTTGTCAATGGATCTGATACAAGTATCGAGATCGTACAGTGATTTGGAATGTGAATTCTGCTCATAAAATTCCAACAAAGTCTCAACAGAAACTTGCAAAATGGTACCCTTTTGTCTGTACACATTCAAAGTCTCAGACAGAGATTCCAAATCAGATTTCTCACATGGCAACAATTCAATAGGATTACGAGACAAGACAATATGCTCAACGTGAGAAAATTTATTCAACAGAATAGTCAAATCAGACTGATAGCTAGACAAATCCACTCTACACTGGTCTCTATTTAGAGGAGCTTTGCTACGAGTGTTTTCTGCAGGACTGCCCAATTCAGAGCCTTCCCCCAAATTTGGAAACAAGGGGGAAACAGAAAAACCAGAAGCCATCCCCAGAAACAGGGTAACTAAGCAAAGCAATTGCAAAGAAGGACTAACCGAACGGTAGTAGCCGAGCGCCGAGGCTTGGGCGGCAGACGGGTCGTGTGCGATGCGAAGTGACGAGACTGAAACACAAACGCCGTAGTTTCGCTTTGGGCACCAAATTTGTGCCGACCACAATTGCCGGCACTTGCTTCCGCGACGACGTATTGGAATTGCGACTACGCCTGCTTACCGTTAGGCTATAAGAATGCAGAGCTTAGCTACATACGAACTGAGGTGCGACAACAAACAAGTAAGCAAAAGAAAACTTTATTCAATTACTTACGACGTGGTCCTTAGGCCGGACCAAACAGCGCACGCGTCCTGCTCTCCCGTTTGACCAGACAATAAACAATAGAGAGACGCGGCTAGGCGCATCGTAATTAGAACCAGTTTGCAGACTGGCCGCAGCAAGCAGACCTGCTTTATTCAAATTAGCAGAGTGCGCACGCACACAAAATTGCAGCTTTGAACAGTAACGCTTATTAATGTACCCTGCTCAGTTCCTGAGATATTCACTCTCAAAGTCAAAACTGTGATTTTGGCAGTGAACAAGAGGGAATTTTTCTTTTTCCGCTGCACTTCGTAATAAAACGGATTCCTGCTACTGCTGAGGGATATTGGAGGCTTTACTGGTGACACATAAACTCGGTTCACTTCAACAGTAAAGTGTCATTAGCCCCCAGCAGTAGGAATCTGCTTTATTATGAAGTGCAACGGAATCGCTCTTGTTCTTTGCCAAAATCTGTTTCGACTTTGAGGGCAAATATCTCAAGAACTAAGCAGTGAATCTCAATAAAAATTGCACCAATCTTTGAAGAATTTATCAATCTTTCATTCTAAAAAGCATTGATTCAAATCGGTTAAGATTCATGGTTGCAAAAGTAAAAAATCTGCTGGGTTGTGTTTATCACTCTTGTTCACTGCCAAAATCTCTGTTTTGACTTTGAGGGCAAATATCTCAGGAACTAAGCAAGCAGGCTATCTTAATAAACGTTACATGAATCTTTCAAGAATTTATTTATCTTTATTTTAAAAAAGGATTCATTCAAATAGGTAGAGATTTGCGATTGCTACAGCAAAAACTCTGCTGGGTTGTTTTTTTTTGGCACACCCTGTATATTACCACACGGTACTATAAACAGCCCTATATGGCAGTAATAATATTTGTAATGTGAGCTAAAAAAACGTAATAGCTCGATGTCATCGGCATATTGTGACAACAAGAGGCCTTTTCTTACATTAATGGAAACTCACATTTTAATATAGGCAAACCGGTTGATAAGCCATCCACTGCTCAGGTGTCGTTTTTGAAAACCCGTAGCGGTCATGTTTCAGCCTAGTCGGAAAGGCTCTCAGCGGAAAAGAGCAGTTATCGAGTAGGTAAATGGGAAATTTTTGCAGGCTTTCTACATTAGTATGGAAGCTGAACGAGAAACGGAGCTGTGGCAATTCGTTACAATCAGTTTATAGAAAAACTAAGTTACATAAAAAACAGTATAGAAAAAATGGCCAAATAACTCAAACGTTTTCTCTTCTTTCTGTTAATTTGCCCCTATACTTTAACAACATTCACCCCAACTACAATGTATGTATGTACATAGGTACTGTTGGTTCTGCTTTCTTTACTGTTGATTGGGTGTACCGAACCATACCAAAATGGATATTTTTAGGAAACCTACCAATTCCAGATATTTTTGATAAATACCCATACCTGGTATACCGATTATTTTGGGAATACCCAGATCAAATCGAATCAGTATATTCACTTGAAACCTACTTTTTTTGGCTGACCTTCTCTCCGATATTCAGGATATTATTATTATTGTTATTATTATTATTATTATTATTATTGTTATTATTATTATTATTATTATTATTATTATTATTATTATTATTATTATTATTATTATTATTATTATTATTATTATTATTATTATTATTATTATTTTTGTTGTTAGTGTTAGTGTTAGTGTTGTTGTTGTTGTTGTTACTGTTTTTGTTTTTGTTTTTGTTATTATTGTTATTGTTATTGTTATTGTTATTGCTGTTTTTGTAATTGTTTTTGTTATTGTTATTGTTATTGTTTTGTTATTGTTATTGTTATTATTGTTATTGTTATTGTTGTTTTTGTTATTGTTATTGTTGTTATTGCTATTGTTTTGTTATTGTTATTGTTATTGTTATTGTTATTATTGTTATTGTTATTGTTGTTTTTGTTATTGTTATTGTTGTTATTGCTATTGTTTTGTTATTGTTATTGTTATTGTTATTGTTATTGTTGTTAGTGTAATTGCTATTTGTAATTGTTATAGTTATTGATATTATTGTTGCTGTGTTGTTATTGCTGTCATTGCGAGACAGTTATTGAATTGCTTTATGTCTATCAGATCACAAATCACTTTCCAATTACGTGGAAATAAGCATAGGTACCATCATTCTCACATTCTCTTGGACCATACCAATAGAATTTAGTTGTCTTTAATACATTCATTTTCGCAAGGTCACTATTCCAGTACCTGCAGTTGCGGTCAGTCCTGAAAAACTAACTATTTGCATTATTGATTTGCATAACTTTATTACACGTTCATTATTCTTATTATTATTATTATTACTATTATTACTAGCTGTATGCTATATACTGCAGCCACAGCCAGACAAAGATCTATGCAGTGCTGTTGGGAAGTCCAGCTATACCTTGTACAGGCTAAGCTAGGTTTCCCTGGCGAATTGCGAGGGAAGCAGCGTGCATTTCACTTATGCATGACGCACTGATGCTCCGATTTTGATACATCGACACTACCCCCCACCAATTTGGAAGTTAACAGCTTCTGTTCAGCACTGTGATCAAGTTTTAAGCTTCGACATTGATCGGGATTACGCTTTGGATGAACTTAAACGTACTTTAAGGATCTATCTTAGCCTCAGCTTAATCAGTTAGGTTTTCGCTAATGTGCGGGAATAGTGTCCCACAATTGCCACTTTTTAGCGAAAAACAGCAGCGCCGCTACGCCACTTCCATTCCATCCCTGAAAATTGGCTACCGTAGTTAGAAGATAGATGTTTTCGTGTTGAAAAACCAAAGACTATGTCGAGTACGGTAGCTAGAAACGAACGGATCTAAGAGAATCGAAAACTTTTTAACAAAGCAGAAACCAAGTGGATTGTGAATGGCCTATACAGTAGGAAAATATCGAACATATTAATATGACTATGCATATATGACCACCAGCAAAGAAACATATTACATATGTTTCTGAAATTCAAAGATGTCATATTTTAAGACATAAAACATTTTTTTTATTTTCAAACCATATTTTTGAATGTACATTGTCTGCCAAAAAAAACAACCCCGCAGATTTTTGGCATCTCAATCGATTTGAATGAATCCTTTTTTATATGAAAGATAAATAAATTCTTAAAAGATAGCTGAAATTTTTATGAATGTACATGTACTCCGCTTAGATCCTGAGATATACAGCCTCAAAGGCAAAACAGTGATTTACATTTGAGCATCAGGGAAATCGCACGAAATACCTTCAGCTGAGTGAAACTGATGCTTAAGATGCATTTTGCGAGAAAGTCAGCTTTGGTGCCGAAGAGAGGGGGCAAGCAGGGTCATCTCACGGATCTGGCTGATATTTATATCTGTTAAAATAGAGCACAGTCGAAGACCAACGGTGCATGCCCGGCCACCAGCAACCCCCTGGACCCGGAGCTACACCCCCTCAAAGTTGGGTCGGCAGCAATTTTTGGGCTCATTTTCACGTGTCTGACAGTCTCCATTCAAACGATCACCCTTCATTCATTTCTTAAGCTAGGATCCCGACTCGCATATGGTTTTGTAGCTGCTCCAATGGCCTTTCATTTTCTGGTACTCCCGTTTCCAGATCATAGCTGGTTAGCGAGACATTCTCCGAAAACTACGAAATTTTCGCAAAATGCCACTCCGTTTTTTTTTTCGAAAAATCTTTATAACTTTTTATGCAAAGGCCCTGCCAAGCGAACGTTTTAAGAAAAGTTAGGCATGAGTTGGCCAAACAAAATGAGCGCACTAAAGTGTGCTGTTTAGGGGGTATGGGGGGTGTTTGTTTGGTCTCTCAAAGGTGTTCGAAAAAATATTTTTTGTGCAAACCTTAGTGGTTCGCGTACTGTTATATGCAGTTTTGTGTGCTGAATTCGAAAATGCATTCAGTTTAGCTAGATTCGAACAGGATCGGGAGAAATTGGCGTCCAAAGTTGAGACCGAGCCTATTTCTTGAGTGGCACTACTCGCTAGTATGACCATTAACCGCGGTGCAATGCAGTTTTTCTAACGTAGTTTTTGCTGCTGATTCCGAAAATAACCTTATTTTTGCTCTACGTTGCCTAGTTTTGAAGATATCGGCATTTTTATGATTTGGGAAGAAAACGGCTGCACGTGCTGTAACATGCTCGTCTGCACTAAACACGCTGCTCCCTCGCAATCACCGAAACCTCTTACCTTACAAGTATACTGACTCCCAACACACTCATAATCTTTGTCTGGCTGTGGCTGCAGTATATACATACACTATAATAATATAATAATAATAATAATAAAATAATAACTTAATAAATATCAAATCAATAATCAAATATATTTCAGACTATTTTTACTCAGTACTGAATATGACCTTGCGAAAATAATGTATAAAACAACTAAATCTATGTTCAAAAATTAAATATGTACCTATGCTTATTCCACTATAAATATTGTATCTATAACATAAACAATCAATAACTTCTCGCAATACACAATAACAACACACAACAATAATATCAATAACTATAACAATACAAATACAATACACTAACAACAATAACAATAACAATAACAATAACAATAACAAAACAATACAATAACAACAATAACAATAACAAAAACAACAATAACAATAACAATAATAACAATAACAATAACAATAACAATAACAAAACAATACAATAACAACAATAACAATAACAAAAACAACAATAACAATAACAATAATAACAATAACAATAACAAAACAATAACAATAACAATAACAAAAACAATACAAAAAAACACAATAACAATAACAATAACAATAACAATAACAAAAACAAAAACAAAAACATAACAACAACAACAACAACACTAACACTAACACTAACAACAAAAAAATAATAATAATAATAATAATAATAATAATAATAATAATAATAATAATAATAATAATAATAATAATAATAATAATAATAATAATAATAACAAAATAATAATAATAATAATAATAACAAAATAATAATATCCAATATCAAAAGTCAACCAAAAAAATGAGTCAATAATATACTATCATTATCTGTATCCCAAAATAATCATATACCAGTATGTATTATCAAAAAAAAATATCTGAATGTAAGTTCTAAAATATCCAATCATACCCAATCAACATAAAAAACAAAACCAACAACCTATTACATACATACATTATGTAATTTAAATATAAAACAAATAACAAAAAAAAAAACGTTTGATATTTGCCATTTTTTCTATACTGTTTTTTATTAACTTATTTTTATAAACTATAAACAATTGCCACGGCTCGTTTCTCGTCAGCTCCATACTAATTAAAACCTGCAAAAATTTCCCATTTACCTACTCATAACTGCTCTTTTCCGCTGAGCCTTTCAAAATAGCTAAACATACCGCTACGTTTTCAAAAACACACCTACATATGCTTATCAACCGTTTGCCTATATTAAAATTATTCCATTAATTAAAAAAGCCTCTTGTTGTCACAATATCCATACATCCGACTGTACGTTTTTTTTACTCACATTTACAAATATTATTACTCATATAGCTGTTTATATACCGAAAAGCGTGTAATATGCAAATTATTACTTAAAAAAAAACAACCCAGCAGAGTTTTTGCTTTGTAGCAATCGCAAATCTCTACCTATTTCAATGAATCCTTTTTTAAAATAAAGATAAATAAATTCTTGAAAGATTCATGTAACGTTTATTAAGATAGCCTGCTTGCTTAGTTTCTCGAGATATTTGCCCTCAAAGTCAAAACAGAGATTTTGGCAGTGAACAAGAGTGATAAACACAACCCAGCAGATTTTTTACTTTTGCAACCGTGAATCTTAACCGATTTGAATCAATGCTTTTTAGAATGAAAGATTGATAAATTCTTCAAAGATTGGTGCAATTTTTATTGAATTCACTGCTTAGTTCTTGAGATATTTGCCCTCAAAGTTTCGAAACAGATTTTGGCAAAGAACAAAGAGCGATTCCGTTGCACTTCATAATAAAGCAGATTCCTACTGCTGGGGCTAATGAACTTGTACCTGTTGAAGTTGAACCGAGTTTATGTGTCACCAGTAAGGCGTCCAATATCCCTCAGCGTAGCGGGAATCCGTTTTGTACGAAGTGCAGCGGAAAAAAAATCCCTCTTGCTCGCTGCCAAAATCACAGTTTTTTGGACGAGTAAATATCTCAGGAACTGAGCGGCGACAAATAAACGTTACTGTTCAAAGCTGCAATTTTGTGTGCGTGCCACTCTGTAATTTGAATAAAAGCAAGTCTGCTTGCTGCGGCCAGTCGCAAAATGGTTCTAATTACTGTGCGCCTAGCCCGCGGCTCTCTATTGTTTATTGTCTGGTCAAACGGGAGAGCAGGACGCGTGCGCTGTTTGGTCCGCCCTGACCACGTCGTAAGTAATTGAATAAAATTTTCTTTTGCTACTTGTGTGTTGTCGCACCTCAGTTCGTAAGTAGCTAAGCTCTGCATTCTTATAGCCTAACGGTAAGCAGGCGTCCTCCCCCCCGCCCCCCCCCCCCCCCCCCCCCCCCCCCCCCCCCCCCCCCCCCCCCCCCCCCCCCCCCCCCCCCCCCCCCCCCCCCCCCCCCATTTCGCAATACGTCGTCGCGGAAGCATGCCGGCAATTGTGGTCGGCACAAATTTGGTGCCCAAAGCGAAACTACGGCGTGTTGTGTTTCAGCTCCTTCACTTCGCTCGCACGACCCGTCTGCCGCCCAAACCTCGGCGCCTCGGCTACTACCGTTCGGTTAGTCCTTCTTTGCAATTGCTTTTGCTTAGTTACCCTGTTTCTGGGATGGCTTCTGTTTTTCTGTTTCCACTTGTTTCCAAATTTGGGGGAAGGCTCTGAATCGGGCAGTCCTGCAGAGAACACTCTAGCCAAGCTCCTCTAAATAGAGACCAGTGTAGAGTGGATTTGTCTACCTATCAGTCTGATTTGACTATTCTGTTGATAAATTTTCTCACGTTGAGCATATTGTCTTGTCTCCAGTCGTAATCCTATTGCAATTGTTGCCATGTGAGAAATCTGATTTGGAATCTCTGTCTGAGACTTTGAATGTGGACTGACAAAAGGGTACCGTTTTGCAAGTTTCTGTTGAGACTTTGGTGGAATTTTATGAGCAGAATTCGCATTCCAAATCACTGTACGATCTCGATACTTGTATCAGATCTGTTGACAAATTGTCAGTCATTGCCTGTGTCTTTGCTTGTCTCTCCCTACTGAGCCTGCAAGTACTTGAGGTCATCCAGACTTCTGCGGTGAACTGTCAATTGGAGTCTCTGTCTACTCTCTTCTGGTCCCACTTCGCACCCTCCTGGGTGACAAAGGAGTTCTTCCTCCTGACAGTTCTTCCTGCTCCACGAGGCGCACTGAATGCTACTTCAGTCGGGTATGCTAGCGTGGCTTCAGCTGGGTCCGCTGTCGCTAACGCGTCATTGCCCCCTTGTCTTCGGACTTGGGTTACCCTCCCACTGCATTTGCAACCGATCAACTGATTCGCCAATTGGTTGACCGTTTCGAGTGAGCTTGCACACGCAGCTACAGCAATTCCAACAGAAGCAGCAAAATACCATTGCTTAATTCCTGCAAATACAAGGATGACAGAATTCAAACAGCAGTGTTTGGTTCGAGTGCTCAGTCTTTGGCCACTGTAGGTGTTTCTCAGAGTCCTACCTCTGTCTGTTCGGTGGTCACAAAATTCTGTGACTGTGGCTCCTACCACTGGTTCGTTGCCATCAGTGCCTAGCACTTTGGTTAACACTTCCATGGTTGGGTGCTCGCTCTAGCATTGTCTACCCATCAGTCACATTTGCGACCTGCCATGGTCCGTCTGCTCACGTCTCATGCCATCGTATCTCAAAGTCTTCCGCAGACTCTTATGGCATCTCATTGCGTCTACTATTTCCACAGTTGACTCTCAGTCTCGTTGACATGCTTCTGCACCGATTTCCGTTCGGCGGCAACTGCACCCACTCTGTTGACAGCCAGTTCTACTAGTGATGTAGTTATGGCCTCTAGAGTATCCTTTCTCTTCTGATGGTGTGTCTCAGCATACCTGGCCGCACCCTGTTTTTTTTTGATGCCGTCTACAGATGTGCTAGGAGTGTGCCCTCCTGTTGCTCCTCTTGTTTCTGTGGCACCCTACTCAATCCACTCTACCTGATGCTCAGTCATTGTACTCAACCAGACTTTTCAAAGTCTTCTGTGTCCTTTGCCTGCCTTGAGCATTGATGCCTTCTCTGGCGATGTTTTGAAATGGCAGCAATGGTGGACAAATTTTGAACAAAACATTGATGCTCACGCTGAGCTTCGTCCTGCTCAGAAATTAGCCCTATTTGCTCAAGTTTCTCGCTGGTTCTGCTAAGCAGAAAATTGAGGCTCTTGATGTCATTGATAGCAACTACGTTGTTGCCAAACAAATTCTGGAAACTGCTTATGGCTCTGAAAGTGCAACTTTCAATCAGCACCTCCAGATTTTGTACACAATGCCTCAACTGTCCGAGAAAGACTTGTCCAAACTAGACGAGTTTGCTTGTACTGTGTTTAGTCACGTGCAGCGGTTAGAGAAATTGGGGTTTGATGCCTCTCAGTTCATTGCTCGTCGATCAGTGGCTCAGTCTGTTGTGTCTAAGCTTCCCATGCGGTTGGCTAGGAAGTTTGCTGAACGAGTCAGTTCTTTGAGTGATGGAGCTGATCATCTGGCTTACTTGTTGTCGTTCTTGGACCAAGAGGTCAAACTGGAACGCTTTTCAAATGATTTCTTCCGAGCGAATGTTCAGACTCCTCATTCAATGTCTAGATCTCCCACTTTGAAGCCTACTGGTGCGAGTTTGACGAGTGCTTCCGCTCCTTCTTGTGTATTCTGTAAGGATGCACATTTCTCTGATCGGTGCTCCAAACTTCCAGCACCTAGTGCTCGCAAATCGCTTGTAGCTAGGAACCGGTTGTGTTTCCGTTGTCTGCGCTCTGGCCACGTTCAGAAAAATTGCAAAAATGCTAAGGTCTGTTTCCATTGCAAGGACCGACAGCATCATTCTGCTCTGTGTCAGAAAAAATTTGGTGAGAACGTGCCTAGCGCTCCAACAAAACCGGTTCTGGAACGAAAGAAAGTTCCTAAGCAGTTGTATGCTGCTGATAGTGACTCTTCCTCTTGCGAAGAACAATTGCCTGTGCCTGCTAGGGCAATCGCAAAAAACTAAAGGCAAAGGTGTGCAAAAGAAATCGGATGCTTCAAATTCTGTTGCTGATCCAGACTCCTAATCCAAATGTTGAAGCTTCTTGCTTGTCTCTGTCCAAAGACGGTAGAGAGAGGTATGGTACACCTAATGACTGCCTCCTGTAAAGCCAAAAATTTGGAAACTGGCAAAACTGTCAAAGTAAAAGGCGTACTGTAATTTGACTGCGCCTCTCAACGCAGTTTTGTGTCCTCTCGTGTGCAAAAATTGCTCAAATTAAAAAGCTCAGAGCTTTGAAAGTTTCGCACTCAATACTTGTTTGGGTTGCAAGGAATCTGTGCAATGCCAATCTGATTTGGTTCCTTTTGGCTTGTGGTCACGCACTGCTGGCCCATCTTCCAGTACTGATACTGATATGTGGCCTGCAGAGCTCACATCGTCCATTGTACCGGTTTCCAATTAGATATGTCTAGCTTACACGGAACTCAATTTGCGCTACTGATTTCGCTGATGAGCTACTGTCAGCTTCTGAGTCTCAGTTAGTGAATAGGCATTCTGTTGGGCAATGAGTAGCTTTCGTGCAGTTACTCACGCCAAAAGCACCTATTGACCTCAGTCCCTGCTATCAAATTGTGGCAGACTGTGTTTGGTTTGGTACCTGCTGGCAAAACGTGGGTTAACCAGAAAACTGACAATCTACGAGACCTACTGAATTTCTCAAACGAGGAGTCTGATTCTGCTCTAAAAAGAAATCTGCTCCTATTGGCTCGAGAAAATTGAGTACTTATAGGATCACTGTGAAAACCATGATGATTTGGCTCTACACATGTATCCAAGTCGATTTCTCGAGATTAAACTGAATCAATATTCTGCTTTTTCTTCTGTTGTGTTGACCAGTTCTGCCTTCCCAATGATTACCAACAGTTGCCTACTGTTCTGGAAGTTGGTATGCATGCACCGTTCTTGTCCAGAGAACTGAAATCTGGTCTGTCCAATGCTCCTTGGTCTGATTCCCATCTGGTGTTCTGCACGTGGCTCCAAAATCTGCCACCTGCCTAAATGTAATCGTCTCGCTATGCGCGAGACTCTCTGATGTGCTTCCACACAAACTTTGGTCTCGCTGAGTCACTGCCAGTACTCAAATCCTGCTGATCTCGCCTACCTACTCAAAGCTAGTGTGTACATGGTGAGTCTATCCACTAACTCTTTATGGTGGTCGGGTCCTTCTTTTTCTGACCCTTTTCGAACAGGC